>JALPQI010030857.1:0-103311 GCA_025490895.1 Thaumatotibia leucotreta
TGCTCAGCGCTCTCTAGTACGACACAGCTTTCAACTCAACAACTGTACTTAGACTAAGCCAGACTTGAATGATGTGTCATATTTAAGGGCAGAGTCGTTTAATAATAAATATACCTAGTGACGTATGTCAGTGTTTATGTGGGTGTGTGTTGCGCACGCCGATTGTGCCTTTCGCCGACGCCGAGATGACGCCGACGCCGACAAAATATTTGATTACTTAATCATACATTCATTCTTAACTCTCTTGTACTACAAAACTACAATATTATGATGGACTTCCAATTTTACAGTAAGTTATGACAAAGCTGACGTTTGTAAAGTTTGTAACGACCGACCTAAGTTGTCGTATGGTCTTCGGCGGGCAGTGCAAGAGCTATTTAGATTGTTGATGTTGTTGCAACTTGCACACACTTGTCAATTGGTTTGATCGTGTAGATGTTGTGATATATGTATGAATATATTTATTGCGTGGTTTACTCAGTAATGTTGCTAAATTATGTCAGACTAAGATACGAAACATTTAGCGGTTACCTACGCTCAACACTGAATTTTGCGTTGGTCAGTCGCCGTTTTTTTTCACCGTATTTATTTCATTTTCTTGAAGACGGCTGGACCGATTTACGCAGTTATTGTTTGTTTCAATGAGAATGAAATGAGTGGAGTTCATAACATTGTCATCATCAAGTAAGGTTAGAATTGTGTATTGGAGTGGAGTGAACACTGATGTAATTTTTTACGGCTTTTAGATTGATGTAGGAATATATGGCATTTTGCGTAAACCACTGCTCTAATGTTTTGACACGATTGTGAATTGCAAATTGGACGAATTATATATTATTACGACACATTTTGTTTAAATGTTTATTGTAGATATTTATATAATATGAGAACCCGCAGCCAGCGTGACTATGGCTCCCCTCTCGCCGGAGAGGGCCCGCGGGACTATGGGCCGAGACTGTGTAGTCAGTAGATAGGATAATTATAAGACTAATGTAAGTGGCCCTAGCTGAAAACTGTATGACTCGCCGGCCATTTTGAAAAGCTGTACTATTCGTCAGCAGGATCTAAAAAAATGTAAACACATCATATTATTGGTATGAACGTAAAAATATTTCTGCGAACGTGTTTCACGATACGTGTCAAAGACGTCAAATGCTATGGAAAGGCAGCCATGTTTGCTTACATTTTTCTTAGATTCTACCTACTGGCGAAGGGTATAGGTATATATGCACTTATTATAAGCTTATACCCTTTCAGAAGCCCCGGGGTGGTATACCGTTTTGCACTAGGGCCACAGTTATTGAATATACATTTTTAATGTTCACTGTGTTGTTGTTGACGACACGCGGAACGTTCACATATTTTATCCAGTTACAAAACCCAGTTTCATATAAGTTAGACAATTTTAGAATTATAACTAACGTGAGACTCTAACATATTAAAATATTATCGAACCGGGCTACCTACTCGCGTATTTAAGTCGAAGATTGCTCGACATGTTTCGACTTAATACCCGGTTCGATAATATTTTAGTAAGTTAGACAATTTTTAAGTACGTACATGGAAACAAGAGTTTTGTGTTTAAAATGTAGATATATCACATTTTTGCAATTCGTCGGGGATAGTGCAATACCGCGTAACTAACAAATTCAATTATGCTCAATTTGAGTCTCAATTGTTTGATATTTGAACTCTACTTGTTTTGGTATTTACGCGATATTTCACTATCCCCGACGAATTCTCGTTGTCGACTTGTCCTCATGGTTGCTTGTTGATAAGTTTTGATCGTTGCCATACAAATATCGAGTGGTAATTTTTCATCTATTTCTGTTCACCAAATGTATGTTCTTTATGGAATATGTCGCATTTATTCTATGCATTATGTCTTGCAATTAGACACCTCAATTACCTACATACCACTTACTCTTGATTTTATATCCGCTTACGTAGGTACTGTAGGTACAGTTTTTGCATAAGACAGAAGGGTTGATTGATACTAATTGGGTACTTATTAACATCGAACAATTTCAATTATAGACAAATAGCTTTTAATAATCTATTAATATGATCATGGCATTGACTGTACTTACCGCCTCTCTAAACGACCCCTTTAAAGTTAACGCTTTCGTGTCTTAAAATGAAAGTTTTTAAAACAGAACATTACCCGGGCGGAAGACAAGCGAACTGCCCGACGGTCCCTCATACATATCATTACTTACGTTGTTATGTGAAATTGACTGTGACAGTATGTGAATAAAAATATGTTGAACTATTGAGCTTGTTTCATTTCTGGTGTCATTTGAATTAAATATCCTGATGTTTGTGTTATCAATTGAATATTTTACATCAGTTATACGAGTAGATACCTACTGTTTTAACACTGCTAACGTACAGCACACTCAAAAATAAGTCACTTTGCACAATTTTCTAAATATTTTTTCCATTAACTGACAGGCTGGCCGTCTCACAGACGTTGCGTATTTTATTCTTAATTTTATGCAGGGAGTGTAAGATTTAGATTATTTTGACTCAAAATCACTACGGTACCGTTAAAGTAAGACTTTCAAATTTGCTCTACAGTGGAACCCTGCGCCACTCAGAACCATGTCAAACTGAGAAGTAGCAAGAGAAGTTTGGCAAGTCATACAACCCGATTTAGAGAGAGATTCACTTTATAGTTCTCGAGTAGCCTAAGTGTTCCAATTGGATTTCTAAATATACCTACTGTACCTATAGGTGCATGGATTCGTAGTTAGAAAGCTGCAAAAAATAAAACCACTGCTAACAGATCTATAATTATTTATTTGGAAACTTAATCCGACCACTGGAGATACTTTAAGGCTAGGTAGGTAAATAAGATAAGATAACATATCCTTTTATGACTTGTAATTTTTTTACTTTGAGTATACTACACAAGGGAAATGGTACCTACCTTTGTTGAACCAACGGTTTGAAAAGAACCTTGATGAGGAATTGACAATCATACTAGAGATCACAGAATACTTTGAACTGTACCACTGTCAACTGAGCTCTATGATGTTTATTTGTGTAGTAAGTTAGTGGTACTGCAAAATCATAAACATATTTTTGTTCTAAAATTTGCAATTCAAATCCGAACCTATTATTCTATACAATTGCAAACTTTTGAAAAATATGGCGGATTCAATAGGTTTGTTCAACTGAGTCATAGATAGGTAGATACTTAGACAAGACTAATTATTACATATATAGGACATGGCACAAATAAAATAGTGGTAGGTAAGTAAATCTCACTTATTATTATTACCTATTCCATCTTTGATATTTTCATTTTAAGAAAATATTAAAATTGTGATTAAATCTTATCATTTAATTCGTTACAACAACTTGATATCAGAACAGTTAACATTCGTTTAAAATGATCGCCTACTTGTTCTAGTTACAATCGCAAAATAACTCCGACTGTCCCGCCAAAAAGCACATCTCGGAACATCGGGATTTCCAAATCTAAAGAATTTATTTTAGTAAGTACCTTCAAAATTGATACGATTTGAACGTTGTATAAGATATATCTTAGATATCACTGTCGGTTCGGTTCAGAAGGACCGAGTTGTTTTACCTTCACAAACATGACGTCACACCTGGGGCCCAGTTCCCAAAAGCTTGAAACTTGGAAATAATACCAGTGTGGAAGTGCTTATGCATCTAATTAATGGTGTTAAAAAGAGAGTTCCACATGTATTATAAATTACAATCTTTTCAGAACCAGGCCCCAAGTCGCTGCTGGATGCTTAGCCAAATTGCCATTCGCTAACGCTTAGTAGCGTAACGTAATTTTCCCTCTCTGCCACTCTTTCCAATTAGTGCAATAAAGACAGTTAGCTGCCTTTCGTTTACGACTGACGATTAAGCGTTAGCGATTGGCAACTTGGCTAAGCACCCTGATTGCAAAAAAAATGTACATAGTTAATGAAAACAAAAATTACGATCGCGTCAATTGTGTCACGAAAGTTAGTGACAACAAACTGTACCTATAGTATAGGTAACCATGTCCAACTGTTTTCATTAAAGACCTATACATTTTTTTTGCAATCGACCCTGGCGTACTACCGCGAAAATCGAAATTCGTAAATTTCGAGGATTTTTCTATCACTCAAACGAAGGCGTCATTAGAGTGAGAGAGACAAGTCCTCGAAATTTACGATTTTCGTTTTTCGCGGTAGAGCCGCTGCTAATTAATTAACGATTAAGTAGCTGTAGTTTACCTAATGACTAGAATGGTTTGAAAAGTCTTCATTCAGGTAAAAAGCGTCTAGATTTGTTTAATGAACACATCAAATCTAGCATTTTGCGAAGGATGCTACAGGACGTTTCGTTAATCAGCCAACCAACTTGGTCTTCTTCAGAACTCATCACTTTTCTAAAAGTCAGACATGATTTTTTCCGCCTTCGGCGTTTTGGCCGCGACGGCGTCGGCGTCGGCGCGCCTACAGGTACATGCCGTTGACGAGGTAGTCGGCGTCGTGCGCGAAGGGCGACTTGCCGCGCCGCAGCCGCCGCCGCGCCGCGCGCGCCCGGCAGCCCGCCAGCACTAACATGGCGGTTGTCATCAGGACGCCTGCCGACAATAATTACTTCTTAAATTTGCTTGTAACTACTTACCTATAATCAGGGCCCGTAACTTTCATGCCGATGACATCAATTTGACGTCATGCTCCATTTAGGGTGATCCAAAATAGTTTAGTAGTAGTTATTTGTACATGATTAAAATGATTGACGACTAATGATTAATATTTAACAATAAAACTATTTTGGATCACCCTAAATGGAGCGTGACGTCAAATTGATGTCATCGGCATGAAAGTTACGGGCCCTGCCTATAATACATGCTACATGTTCATGGGTCAATTTGTTACGCGTAAGTATATACTGAAAATATATGCACTTAATACCAGGGACCGGAACCGGTATTTTATAAAAATCTCGAAATAGCCCAATATTTTAAAGTGTTTTCTACTTTTTATACTACTCAATATTTTATGTAATTTACAATGTCGTATTTTTAAATTACTTCATTAACTTAGAATTTATATATCGAAGAACGGAAATAACAGTTATTTTTTATATAGAGAAAATACCGGTTTCCGGTCCCTGCTTAATACGCCTCAGTAGATCAGTCCATACTCCATAGTGACTGCCTACAAAGCTGGAGCTTCCAAGTTCAAATCCTGGCGCCGCCAAGGGGGCTGCAGACCGGGTATCGTGACTTATGTCACTTATGTGATACGACGTCTGCCACGGCGGCGGCCGTGTAGCGCGGCACCTCGACGTCTGCCAGCTGCCAACTCACCCAGCACCAGCAGCAGTACGGCGGCGGGCGGGTGGTCGCTGAGCCCGTCGCGCTCGTCGCTGAGGAAGTGCGGCGGTGTAGCGCGGCACCTCGACGTCTGCCAGCTGCCAACTCACCCAGCACCAGCAGCAGCACGGCGGCGGGCGGGTGGTCGCTGAGCCCGTCGCGCTCGTCGCTGAGGAAGTGCGGCGGTGTAGCGCGGCACCTCGACGTCTGCCAGCTGCCAACTCACCCAGCACCAGCAGCAGCACGGCGGCGGGCGGGTGGTCGCTGAGCCCGTCGCGCTCGTCGCTGAGGAAGTGCGGCGGTGTAGCGCGGCACCTCGACGTCTGCCAGCTGCCAACTCACCCAGCACCAGCAGCAGCACGGCGGCGGGCGGGTGGTCGCTGAGCCCGTCGCGCTCGTCGCTGAGGAAGTGCGGCGGTGTAGCGCGGCACCTCGACGTCTGCCAGCTGCCAACTCACCCAGCACCAGCAGCAGCACGGCGGCGGGCGGGTGGTCGCTGAGCCCGTCGCGCTCGTCGCTGAGGAAGTGCGGCGGTGTAGCGCGGCACCTCGACGTCTGCCAGCTGCCAACTCACCCAGCACCAGCAGCAGCACGGCGGCGGGCGGGTGGTCGCTGAGCCCGTCGCGCTCGTCGCTGAGGAAGTGCGGCGGTGTAGCGCGGCACCTCGACGTCTGCCAGCTGCCAACTCACCCAGCACCAGCAGCAGCACGGCGGCGGGCGGGTGGTCGCTGAGCCCGTCGCGCTCGTCGCTGAGGAAATGCGGCGCGCGCGCGGCCGTGTAGCGCGGCACCTCAATGTCCGCGCCTGCGCCGTGCGCCGCCGCCGAGGGAGGCTAAGGACCAGTCGTTGACTTTAGTTCTTAAGGTACCAAGCAAGAGCACGAGCCGAACACAATTCGTCTAAACTGGACCCACTTACGAGCCTCAGGCACTGGTCTCACCGCGAGCTACTAAGCTATGAACTATGTGCTATAAACATTAAACACGAACAAAAGATACGCACTCCCGTGTAAATAAAAGAGACACGGCGGAACTCGCCCAGCTATCAGCTATCACCGCCGGGCGAGTATCGCCGTGTCTCTTTTATTTACATGGCAGTGCGTATCTTTTGTTCGTGTTTATAGCCGATAGTTCATAGCTTAGTAGCTCGCGGTGAGACCAGCAGTGTTATTCACTAAGGAAACCGCCTTGCTGTCAGCGCTGTGTCAGTGCTGCGGCAGCGTCGAGCCTAAAAATGGTATTCACTAATGTACTTTAAACGACACTAGTGCTCGGCGACGAATGCGGCGTGAGCTGGAACTACATTGCGTCGAAAGTTTGACGTTTAATCTATGAACTTCGTATTCTCTAACGAAAAACAGCGACGAACTCGCCCACAACCTCGCTCACAGCCTCGATTCCTAATGTCAAATCAAACAGCTAGGATTTTAGACAAGGCTGTCTCGACATCGAGCTCGTTGACGAACGCAGCGTCGAATGTGTCAATAAGAGAATAGCATAGCAGTGCCTAAGGGACAAACAATACTTATCGGCTTGCTAAGTTAGAAAACGTCTATGAATAAAACGGTTAGATTCTAGATCAAGCTTAGCTCTATCACTAGCCAAAATACCTATACCACCTCGCTATGGTATTATGAAGAACTACAAATCATATATAATCATAATAAATCAACGGGGATAGTTATTAGCAGTTATTAGTTAATATAAAGAGAGCTCTGGGTGCTTAGACAAGTTGCCAATCGCTAAAGCTGATTCGTCAATCGTAAAAAAAAGGTAGCTAACTGTCTTTGTCGCACTAATATGCAAGAGTGACAGAGAGAGAAAACTACGATATGCTACTTGTAAGCGTTAGCGATTGGCAACTTGGCTAAGCATCCTGTTCCCATTTTGGTGAATATTCTATGCGTAATCTAGCCCCTGACATTTTATTTATTATTTTTTTTTTTATAAATAAAATACATTTAATTTTCAATTCCTAGCGCCAAATTCATACTATTCCGACGACGCATAGATACTCATAAAGTAAATTCTAAACAACTGACAAGTTTTAAAATATTAAGAATCATTGTACTTACCTCTTGTTTAGGAGACTTATTGGACACAATGTCGGGCTCCCGTTTAGGCGGCGGCGGCGCGGTCGGCGGAGCGGGCGCCGGCGTGGTGGGCGGCGGCGGCGGCGGCGGCGGCGGCGGCGGGCCCTTCTTCGGCGCGTCGCGCAGCGTGTGCTGCCCGCCGTACGTCAGCGGGAGCTCCGGCATCGTCTTTGAGGGGATGTATACCGGAATGTCCTGCTCCCAAGAAAATACAAAAGTTTTGTATATAATTAAAGTCGTTTTTTGGTAATATTTCTTATTTAATTGACTGATATTGCAACAAAACCGGTTCTAACTACTACCTATAACATTTTTAAAAACAAATTCGCATAATTTCACTATTCTTGGAACATCTAGAGTTGTACTAGATTAGATAGTTAACATTAAGCAATACATTTCTGTTTTAGTACATTTTGAGCGTTATCTATCTTCTGAATGTTGGAGCTTGAGAATTTTAGGTATGGAATGGCGAATGAAAATGATATTGGATAAACGATGAAAAAAACATGATTTAGTGGTAATTAGTTACCGGTTCGGGCCTGATCTGCGGCACGGGCCAGGCGCGCCGCGGGTCGGGCTCCGGCCACTCGGGCCGCGCGTAGCTGCCCCAGCCGGAGTCCATCACTGCCAAAATTACATCATCATCAGCATCTACAGAGCTAAATGTAAACCTTCTTTTAACTAGGCGTATATATACATGTCGGGAACCCGTTACAAAATCCACGGATCAAGCTTGATGACGTCATCGCATACCTATCAAGTGCCTGCTCCAGTCGACGCGCGGCCGCCCCGTGACTTCCTAATCTTTGCATCCAACAATCACACGTGTAGACTCATTTATTCCCGAATATTAATTTTGATTACTTAATTGGTGATTTTGATTAGAGTCTTATTAATTTAAGGACGTTGTGTGTTGATCATTGACCTTTAATAATTAAATAGTGTGTGAACCTGATTTAGACTATTTTAATTATCTCGAGGTACCCAAATAGATACCACATGAAGCCCACAATGAGACAAATATCTGATGATCGTAGCCATTCTGCGACATCAGAAGTGGGATTCCCTCGAGATACAGTGGTGAAAAATTGTGATAAATGTGAAACTTGAAAATGTTGAACTGTAGAAGTCTTTTGAACGTTATCTGTGAGGTGGTGTATCAAATCGGTCTAAGAGCATCAGTGAGGGGAGTGACGAATCTGAATACATTGCAGAGGAATTCCACAAGATAAGAGATGGTTATATTGAGCCTACTAAAGGTTTCGTGTCGAGAACACTAGTATCAAGACCTAAACAGCGTGATCCGGAGTGCGGGAATGAGCCACTAAATTAGAACGTGTCCCAATAAATCATCAGGATGAAGGAGTTCTGTCAACAGTCATGATACGCAGGGTGGCGTACAGGACCCATCTGAGGTGCTGCGATGTCTCTCGAAGATATAGTACTCAGACAGATCAATACAATGTGATCCATCCGTGTGAAGAATTGTTTTATAAAGGTGAGCTGTACCTGTACCATCCGTTGCGCTATTTTAATGAAGTTGAATGAATAATTTGAACAGAGGTACTGGGTTCAAATCTCAGTTTATAAGTTCAGTGGTTTATGAGATTTCTGAATGAAAGTATTTGTGTTTTAATGTTTTTTTTTGAGATGAGATGATTTCATAACAAATGAAATATTTTCTAATACGTAGTTACTTACATACGTAGTTAGTGGACAGCGAAGTCCTTTGTGTTGTTTATATAATTGGGAACCTAGAGTTGTTATGAAATAATTTCTCGTGTGACCCAAGGTTAATTTTGCCGTGGTGTTTGTTTAAGTTATGGTTCGGCGAGATACGATATCGCAAGGGTCTCAAGTTGCAAATAACTATGAATTGTGTTGAAACACTTAAGGGATATTAACGAAATGTGTGTACAAGTGGTACGTTATCTCGTGCGAGCGAGGTTGATTTTGACAGTCGGTGTTAACTCGCTTTGAATTTAACTAAAATTGTAGAGCAATAGAATCAAAATGGAGTAGCTAGCAATAGGTAGCTATGACACATCTAGGTCGAATCTGAAATGTGGCTAACCATCAAATTCCTTCTGAACTTCATATGTAAACTGTTTTAGTAAATGAATCCGATTGAACTGAAGAAGTTGATAATTTACCTTAGATGTTGCTAAGTAATACGTTGGTGTTGGTGCACCAAAGAGTGATGTCGTTCGTGCCGCAAAGTAAGTCGTTGGTGCGACTAGAAAAGGTTTATGTTTAGTCGTTGGTGCGACTAGAAATTACTTATGTTTAGTCGTTGGTGCGACTGAAGTTGAAATGTCAAACCTGATATGATATGAGTATTGTGTTGGTGCACAAAGTTCTGTGTTACTGTAGCAATTGTAGTCTAAAAGATAATATTTGAATATTTGAACTACCTAGTAGAGTGTTCAGAAGTGATTGTGATGGATTGTTGATGGTTTTACTATACTCTTTTGATCAGTGGCTCCGATGTTGTATTTGTAATGTCGTGTTTGTATAGTTACGAGGAGCATAAGTACCTAATTCATGCCTTTGGTGTAGTTCTGATAAAAGTGGAATCCTTGAAGTCGATATACCTGCGACCATATATAACATGGACGTCTAAAGCTGGCTCAAAAATGCCCCCAAAATCAATTGTTCAATTGTGCCAAGATAGGCAGGAGATAGCGCTTTTCTTAACACCGCGCATATTTCGGCGCAACACCTTTGACAAATGTTTATAGAATATAGCCAATAAAAAGTTTGATGGACCAATCACAACTATTTTTAAATGGCGGCTTAAGTTTTTATAGGTTGACGTTGAAATTAATTGCCGTGATGCATTAAAGAAGAGGTGACATTTGTCAACTAAAATTCAGGACCGTTTTTGAAAGGCAATTTACTATATGGCGTGCGGCTTCCATGTTTTATTTGTTCGTAGCGATATACCTACTGTGTTTAGTATGGCAAATACATAGTGAACCTATTATAATTATCACGTAACATGAAATGACAACGTGTTTGAAGATTTGATGTTTCGTGTGTCTAAGTTTTGAGTCATTTAAATATTCGGTTAAATAAAATCTGTTATTTTGACTTTACGTAATGTACTTTGTCAAGTCCTTCCAGTCAGCGAAATTATTCTCAATATTTTAACTGGTTAATTTTAATTAATCTTTTGGACGCAAATTACTGATATATTGGCATCGCAGGTTCAACGCCAAAGACCGATAAATACGTCTTGGTTCCCAGAGCAATTAAATATAGACCTACACGCATATGCGTAAACTTCATTTTCAGTTTTGACATTTTGTTGGCGTGGCGTGTGAATGACAGCTTTCGTATTTGACGTGGCGTCAAAAGGTTAAACAATGATGCTGGTTTTATTGTTTAAGGTTTACTTGCATTGCAAACATATAAAAAGATAGTATTTAGCATTATGTAAATTAACCTATTCTGCTATGAAAGAGTCTTATCTTATTTCTGTAAAATGTCGTCACCATTCCATTCGTTCGAGTTACAAACATTGTTTTTTGTTGGTTAGCAAAGAAAATCACTTTAGGTGACACTTACGGACCTTACGACAAGGTAGTTAGTTCACACTACGAGAACAACTTACACAAAATATTGGGTTGAGTTTGTAAGTAATTTTGCTATAAGTGTCTCAGTTAGATACTGTTTCTGTTTCTATTGAAGGACGGTTCGGGAAAACCAAAGATATTCACTAGATAGCCAAAAGTTAACACCTAGTATAAACCTATGTTACAATTCTACGTAATATAGGATTGTAGACCGGGGAACCCAGTAGTACCGTTGTTTTAGTCCAAAATTAATGGAACGGATGAATTCTTTGACTTAAGTTTGTATGTCTACCGAAAAGACGATACCTAACATAAATATCGGTACCTATCGAGAACACATTTTTATTCCTATTTGTGTCTTTACAAAGCTTACACTTGTTGGATATTATTTAAAACGAGTTTAAACATTATTAAGGATAAATTACCGAGTGTTTAAGGCAATTTTAAGGGTTTCATAATCATATTATAATTCAATCATGAAAAGTTATCGGAGATGTAATGAATAGTATCCGTCTTCACATAACATCAACTAGCACTTGACTTGTTATTGTTAAGTATCGTGTGGCCACAGCACTCTAATGCTTACATATACCACTATTCGTAATACTGTGCCTATACTGCTATAGAAACAAATAACAAGAAAACATAATCGGATGCTGATATTGATGTACAGTTCCTTTTATTGTATTGTTGGATGTACAATTTAAAAAGTGCAGTACTTAAATAAGGAAATCGAGGTAGGATTGCGTTGAGTGTAAAAGTAATGTGGACACAGTCCTGTTAGTTGAGTGTCAAATACATTTAGATTAGTAAATAAATAACACACGGAGAATAAAAGTCTGACAATATAACAACTTAGCAACTACAGTTTTCTAAGTTTATTGAAAATAATGCTCATTAAATGAAATAATGTACCTACTCAATGTTTCGACTTTCTTCTACAATTGTTTTTTTTTATGAATTTTACTTTGGGTACGAAAGGCTCTGTGAGTTTGAGAACGGTAGTGTTACGTTTTCTTTTTAAGCAGCTTCAGCTGAATGTTCATGAATCTGGGAAATAGTCACAATCAACTTTTGACATCGATGTGTAATTACAGGAGGGATATTAGGTACGAGTGGTTGCCGAAATTGTGACAAACCTAAAATAATTGTTGATGCGAAGCAGGCTCAACTATAAGGTTGGCATCTACTTTAGTTGATATACCTACATGTAAAGGGCATAGTGTATTTTAATGAGGATTGTGACTTAATAACTGGTACGTAATTTGTCGACATCAATGTAGTATTTGAGGACTACGATGTGATGATAAATGAGAAGAATAACAGTTGTGTTGCGATGTTATGAGATAAGACCAGGATCTGGCTATAACGACATGATTATGAAACTTTCAGTAGAGTTTTAATCTTGGTAGATTGTCATTGCCAGTGAATATATCAAAATTTCCGAGTCATAAATGTTGTTGTAATGTAATTCAAAACAAGTGACACTTATTTTGATTGACATAATAACCAGGTAGGGGTCAGAATTGGCCGAGCGGATGATACTTTGTAGAATGTTTCCTTTTCAGGATTACAAGCCACACGTGGACGTGTGTCCATCAGGACGGCCGTGTCGGGAACCCGTTACAAAATCCACGGATCAAGCTTGATGACGTCATCGCATACCTATCAAGTGCCTGCTCCAGTCGACGCGCGGCCGCCCCGTGACTTCCTAATCTTTGCATCCAACAATCACACGTGTAGACTCATTTATTCCCGAATATTAATTTTGATTACTTAATTGGTGATTTTGATTAGAGTCTTATTAATTTAAGGACGTTGTGTGTTGATCATTGACCTTTAATAATTAAATAGTGTGTGAACCTGATTTAGACTATTTTAATTATCTCGAGGTACCCAAATAGATACCACATGAAGCCCACAATGAGACAAATATCTGATGATCGTAGCCATTCTGCGACATACACATTAAGGTGCGTTTAAACCTAAAGAGCATACGCTGTTCTAGCGCCCGTTCTACGAAATCAACCAATCATGTTTTGTGTACCGATCGAATTTTGTAGAGTGGGAGGTTAGAACAGCAAATGCTCTTTTAGTTTGAACGCACCTTTAGGAGGTAAATGCTCATAACCGCCACGTTGCGCTAGCGAATTGGCGATCACAGTAGTGACTCCACTAGGATAACGCTGCTGCCCATCATCAATGTTCTTTAAACGAATGGTCTTACGACACCCACAAGAACAGTGGGGACGATGACAAATGTATTCCTACTGCCATCACCACGCGACTAATCGGAGTTGGTTAATTATAAAGACGTATTCATTTATATACACGCATGTTATTAGCTCGATTTACTGGAACAAGTTAAATCCACTTACACGGACCGCTTCAAGCAGTCCGTCCCGTATTTTTTTTGCTATCGGCCACATTTCTCTTACAAACTTACTGCTTGAAGCAATCTGTGTATTGTCGGTCTTAGTCTAAGGTCTGAATAGACCCAAGCGGAGCGTCCATGTTATACAAATGCAATCTTAAGTGCACGCCGGTCAAAACCCTCGGACGCTCGACGCGGCGCTACCCGCCTCGCCGGACACGCCGGCCGACGCTCGCCACTCAGACCTCACACTTAGTCACTTAGCCCTTGTGGCTGAAGATGTGCGAGCTGCCACGTCTGCCAACACACAACATGAGGAACAAGTCGGTTACCGTTCTGCGGCTGCGGCCACTGCGCGCGCGGCCAGGCGGGCTGCTCGTAGAAGGGCGCGGGTTCTGCTGCAGCCCGCCCTTGTGGCTGAAGATGTAGCTGCCACGTCTGCCAACACACAACATGAGGAACAAGTCGGTTACCGTTCTGCGGCTGCGGCCACTGCGCGCGCGGCCAGGCGGGCTGCTCGTAGAAGGGCGCGGCGGCTGTAGCAGCCCGCCCTTGTGGCTGAAGTGCGAGCTGCCACGTCTGCCGACACACAACATGAGGAACAAGTCGGTTACCGTTCTGCGGCTGCGGCCACTGCGCGCGCGGCCAGGCGGGCTGCTCGTAGAAGGGCGCGGCGGCTGTAGCAGCCCGCCCTTGTGGCTGAAGTGCGAGCTGCCACGTCTGCCGACACACAACATGAGGAACAAGTCGGTTACCGTTCTGCGGCTGCGGCCACTGCGCGCGCGGCCAGGCGGGCTGCTCGTAGAAGGGCGCGGGCGGCTCCTCGCGCGGCGGCTGCAGCAGCCCGCCCTTGTGGCTGAAGATGTGCGAGCTGCCCACGTCTGCTAATAAACAATGAATATAAGTAACATAGACTCTTGTGGCGTATGTGTACGCTGTGGGTAAGTGTAAGCTTTCACATATATTTTGGAATGAAATATATGGGACAGCCCTCGTGAGTCGTGACTCTAACTGAACACTAGCAGGGTAGCTAAGCCCGACCTCCCAGTTCGTGCTTCCAGGGGGCTGGAAATCGGTCCGCTACTATAAGGGATATAGAAATAAAAGTAACTATCCAAACTTCTTAGAATATTTCTCGAAAATTATTGAGAAATGCTATGTGGGGAGTGATTTTTGAATCTCACTTACTGATTTTTCTCTTTATTTTGTATAACAATATATTATCCACAATCCATAAAAATACTTTTATCTCTGGTCTCATATCGCACCATTGGCGTTGTAGCGATGCGGCTGCGCCTGCGCGAGGCGGTGCGGCCAGCGCTCGCCGCCGGCGCCGGCGCTCTCGCCTTCCACGCTGATGTCCTGTAACGATAACAACGCAATGTACAATTTTCATTTTACTGATTTTAAAATAAATATTTTAAAAAACCCTCATAATTTAACCCAGATAAGCCTGAAACCAAAAAATGTGACCCCTGGATTTTTTACGATAAAGTGATTAATTGTCAATAAAACACTACGAAGTACGATTATCAAAATAAAAAAACAATCGGTGTTATATAATATAACACCTGGTCGGCGTAAGTGGGTTAATGATATGGCTGTAGCAAAGTTAAATTAACATTCGAGTGTTTTTTTTTTTTCAGATAGACACAGATGTTATGCATTTCATATTATACCATATATTACCCAATACTTTCGTATTTTCACGAAAATGTCCGCATTTAATATTGCTGGCTTAACGTACTTCAGTATCAATTGCTCTGGAGATAATTGAGACAGAAAGATAAATAAATAAAATATGGCGTAAGCATTACTTTGTAGCTATTTAATTTAATTCAACCTCGATGGATTGTAGTTAAGCAAGATTTAGCAAAAAAGCGGCGGCGTCGTCACCGTTGTCGATTTAGAGATGTACCTAATGTGGATTGTACCTGTGTTTGTGTCGGCGGCGGCGTCGGCGCGCGAGTCGGCGGCGCCGGACAGCCTAGCTCGGGAGCCTCGTCGCTGCCGTCGGCGCACTGCGGGATGCCGTCGCACGCGTTGTACACCGCGATGGTACCTGTGTTTGTGTCGGCGGCGGCGTCGGCGCGCGAGTCGGCGGCGCCGGACAGCCTAGCTCGGGAGCCTCGTCGCTGCCGTCGGCGCACTGCGGGATGCCGTCGCACGCGTTGTACACCGCGATGGTACCTGTGTTTGTGTCGGCGGCGGCGTCGGCGCGCGAGTCGGCGGCGCCGGACAGCCTAGTTCGGGAGCCTCGTCGCTGCCGTCCGCGCACTGCGGGATGCCGTCGCACGCGTTGTACACCGCGATGCACTCGCCGCCGGTGTGGCACTCGAACTGGTAGCGGCTGCAGCGGCGAGCTGAACCACAAACAGACATGCTAGATATGCAAATACATAACATAGCCATATTATAATTTAACTAACCACTCACTTGCTTTGATTTTTGCGATAGACCCTTATGTCTATGTAAAATAAGAGTGATGACATCTAACAAAAGCTACATGAAGCAAGTGAGTGGCTAAGAACTACGTATTTTTATCATGTAATATTTGCCAGCTAAGAACGTTATATTAAAAATTAAATCTGTTTGATGGCGTGTACCACAACATATAACACACTTACCTACTTACTCAAATTATAAAATCGTGACTATATGACTAGTTACTTACGTGAACGCATAACAATCTACATTTATTGCAAACGTTTTATGGCTGTTTAATGCCTGCTTAGATTTAACATACGTAATTATTATTATATTAGGTAAGTCATTTCACACGCACTTTAGCAGGCATTAGCCAATTTAGAAACCAAAATGTGTTCATTTCATAGTTCACCCACAGATACAGATACCAACAGCACATTGTATGATTATACATTTGCTTTGGTCTCACTTTTTAAAGCATACTGTCAAACTTTTTACACGTGCAGTCTGTGGGCAGCATTCACTCAGAGGGCTTATAATATGCTAAGGGTTCAATACAATAACGTCCTGAGGATGCTGTTGAGGCTGCCGAAGTACTGTAGTGCATCGGGCATGTTCGCAGAGGCGCGAACGGATGACTTTTACGCCATTAGGCGTAAAAGAATAGCGTCTCTGCTGACACGCGTTCGCGGCAGTAGCAACAGCCTCCTTAGGACCTTGTCAGAACGCCTTGATTGCCGTCTCACCAAATACTGGGTCGAGGTGGCGATTGGAAGAGCAAAATAGGCTCCCCTTGAGGTGGTTGCTCCCTTATTGCTTTGTGAGTTTAGTTTTTTAAGTGTGAAATTTAATTTAATGTAAATACTAATATAGGGTGTAAGTTTTCGTTTTATTAACAAATTTGTATAGATCATACTGGTCTGAAATAAACGAATTTTATTTATTTATTTATTTAAACGAGGTTTTTTGTGTGATAAACCACTTCGTTAAAATAAAGCTTGTACCTATTTCACACGGGTCTCTACTCGACTCTCAGTTGCCTAAGATGTAAGTACAAATTTAGGAACTACTTAGGTATATTGACATTCTAAAGGATTAATAGAAAGCCATAATTTAAGTTAAGTCAAAATTGTAGAGACGATTCGTTTCGTAGTTCTGAGAGTACGAACCTAACTTTGTGTTTGGTTGATTGTTATTATTACTAGTTATTGCATGCGGATTTGCTATGTGCGTTCTAGCGATTGCGTGGTCAGATTATATGTCTATGTTTGCCTTCATCTTACTATACTAATTTAATTCTGTTAAGTAACTTCGTCCATCCGTTTTCATAATCAAAGCATAGCGCAGTAAATTACGTGTGTGCACATTGGGAATGGCTTGACGTAGCTGAGGCATGACTAAGTGCCGAACAAACAGAGCTCTTAACCAATCTGCTTGCAAACGTAAACTGATGACCAAAATTTATGTACCTCATCAATTCGTCTAATGAGAAGATCACTGTATGAGCTCGGCTACGTAAAGTCGATGCGAATCTAGAGATCACTTTATACCGGATTCTGGTGAATTTAGTGATAGCGTTGTGAATACAGAAACAGCGTCAGCAAACGATACGTGGATTGCGCTAGACGTGATTTCTTAATTTTATTACTCCGCGGTGGGATTATCTGTGGAGGTCCCGTTACGCGGCCGCGTTTAGGTTGTCACCGTGAGTCACTGCTGGGCCGCTGGGCACTGACTCATCCGAGGTCTTTGCTCGGATCAATGGTCCTTTAAATATGTAAATAGGTATGTTTGTTTTATTTGCGAGTTGTTAGGTTAATACCATGAGTGCTCAAGAATTGAAACTTGATGACTTTTCCCATGGAAACTCTGACTTTGGAATAAACTCCCTTTTTACATTTTCTCGAGAGGCATATGGGATTCTTCAAAAAGGCGCGTACAAGGTGTTATTTACATTTGGTCCTTTATTAGTCCTTTATGCGTTTGCGTTGCTTGTGAACAAAGCTGCCTAACCTACATATTTCACTTATTTCATTCATGACTCTAAATTTTCCACTACATTTATTTTATCGTTATTTCAATATTATAAAAGAGTTATTTTAAAATTGCCACAAGCTTCACGGATCCAGCCACCCGTGAACTTCACAGAGGCTTGATACAGGGAACTAGATTTGCGATATCAAAACAAAACAAGGTTAGAGTAGATTGTGTGATCAGTGTGATGTGATGCCGTCGTTTGCCATGCGTCTAAAGCCACGTTTTCACTTACTGTTCTGAGCGAACATTCACGCGTTCGTGGGCTGGCGAACGAACATTTTGCTATGTGAAATCCTGTTTTCATCTGTCCCAGAACGAATCCTCGCTTAGAATAGTAAGTGAAAACGTTGCTGTAGTCACCTAACTAAAGGGAACATCCGCCGGCCATCGCGAAGTAAACAATTAGATCATCAAGTCGACACGGTATTCATAAATCCATTTCCAACGACAGTATGCTGACCTTCCAGATTCACAACTAACACTTAATTTGAGCAGCGTTAAATTCTTAGTTATAAATACCTATATTTAAACGTCCAACGTCCATGGTTCTGCCGCCAACTGTTTTACTACTTACTCATTTTTGTTCCAAATTAGAATTCACGGTATAGAACAACTAATTGGAACAATTTGGAACCTTAAGTCACTCTAAATCCATATGAAAAAAGGCACATAGTAAGAGATTTCTTACAATCTACTCGTATTGTATAACTACGTCTACCTATTTGATATTATTGAGTTCACTAGGGTTCCAATTGGTTGACTATGATTATACAGGTATTTATACCATGCAGTCTATATAAATTTGAAAAAATAGTTGATGCGGAATCAACCCATGGAGTGCCGAGTGCCAGATCCGTCACAAGATATTTGGACTACAATTTAAAATAATAAAATTTTTTTTAGGCATTTACCGACAAGTAAATTTTTGACAGCTGCGTTCCAGGGGTGTTTAATGATAGCATTATTTAATTTCGTGTTTGTTAATGATGATCCACGTTGGTCTCTCGCACAGAATGGTTTTGCCACAGCTTAGCAGCCCGTGGGTTTTGCGAAGTGCCGGGCCGAAGCGGCGGCCGGCGACCCCAAGCTGAGTCGGTTCGCCGAACACGCCTGACCTTTTCACTCCGCAGGAGATACTAATTATCCTGACTTTTAAAATATTTCAAGCATTTACTTGCTCTTGTTACCTACTGACTTTTAGTTAAATTACATGCTGAAATCTTAAATGGGGTCGGCATGCGGCTATATTATACTTTGCGTCACATGCGTGAATGCACACAAATAAATGAACGTAGCTAATATAATTGGTTGAAGTAATATGTATGTAAGCACTGCGGCAGTTCTGTTAGGTGTAATACTTAGGTACATATATTAAAGTTATACATAGTGCGTAGGAAGAGCTTAACAGTGTAACATTCATTGAACTGAACTGCCGTAAGCTTGCAATCAAAGTGGCCAAAAATCTAAATCCGGCTACTAAGCTCAAGAGTTTTACAGTGTTAAGTCGAGCTTAGTAGTGTCAAGTTGACAAGTTGAAACTTACGTGGTGGCAACTGCGGCGCCGGCGCGGGGGTCGGCGGCGGCGGCGGCGGCGGCGGGGCGGTCGTCGTCGGCGTCGTCGTGACGGTTGTCGTGCTCGCGCTTCTGTTGAAGTGTAAAAAGTAAATTGTTAGAGGATTTCCGTCAAAGTATACGGTGTCAATATTTTGATTTTTCATCTGGGAAGGGAAGATATTTGGTAGACATGTGCGAGTGCCAAAAGTTACCGGGGACGATGCCGAAGAAGGCGAAATTGAGGACAAGAATAAGGAAATCTGACCACCATGTGGACTAAAGCTGGAAAGAAAGATAGATAAGAAGAAGGGAAAATATTTAATCATACTATACTCAATTTAGTACCTACATTGTCAGTAACTTTTGAACATTGTCAGTTACATTTTCACCTAGTCATCGTCGTATTATACTCGTATTGTCAACGAGGGTTATCATAACAATGACACGTTTCGTTTGTTTATCCCTGTATTTTTCATTGTCACCTTTATGCAGGTATTATCATTAACTCTAGATAATTATTGTATGTATGTATCAAAATATTTTAGAGTGTGATAAGACACAGTTCACAAAAAACAAATCAAATTGAACGTTACAGAGGTAAACATCCCTGTTAGAGATCCCTTCCAGTTAACCTTTGAGGAAATGAGATGAATTCAAGAGATGACAAACATTCGTCACACGGCGTGTGTGTACTGTGGTGAATGTACTAGAATACGCTTAATTTATACAGTAGGTATATTGTATGTGACCGCTCACCCCCTACTGTATAGTGTGTGCGCCGCATGATGACAATAAGAATACATATATCACCACTATCAGCAGCCCAACTCCTCCCATGGGTGTCGTATAACAATCGACTAAGGGACTGAATTGTCAATTTATCACCACTACTACTTGTGACCATTAATTTATTGAATATTGATAATGGGCACCAGCGTCGTCTTATTGGCTACACTATTGCGGTCACCCATCGCATAGGTAATAGGAGAAGCCTTTGTCTAGCAGTGGACTGAGATAGGCTGTCAATGTGTGCGATATGCCGCCCCACGCCACTGCTGAAGTTGCCGTGCGCGGTGAACTGGCAGCGTCAGTCCCCTGTGTACACCGACCTCAGGCTCGCCAGCGCGCGCTCGTGCTGCGCCAGGCGCGCGCTGTCTTGCTGCTCGGCCCGCCGGCGCGCCACGGCGAGCACGCCGCTGCTGAAGTTGCCGTGCGCGGTGAACTGGCAGCGTCAGTCCCCTGTGTACACCGACCTCAGGCTCGCCAGCGCGCGCTCGTGCTGCGCCAGGCGCGCGCTGTCTTGCTGCTCGGCCCGCCGGCGCGCCACGGCGAGCACGCCGCTGCTGAAGTTGCCGTGCGCGGTGAACTGGCAGCGTCAGTCCCCTGTGTACACCGACCTCAGGCTCGCCAGCGCGCGCTCGTGCTGCGCCAGGCGCGCGCTGTCTTGCTGCTCGGCCCGCCGGCGCGCCACGGCGAGCACGCCGCTGCTGAAGTTGCCGTGCGCGGTGAACTGGCAGCGTCAGTCCCCTGTGTACACCGACCTCAGGCTCGCCAGCGCGCGCTCGTGCTGCGCCAGGCGCGCGCTGTCTTGCTGCTCGGCCCGCCGGCGCGCCACGGCGAGCACGCCGCTGCTGAAGTTGCCGTGCGCGGTGAACTTGCAGCGGAAGTCCTCCGGGGGGCCGCACGCGAACAGGTAGCAGCTGCCGGGGCTCTGTGTGTGCAAGGTTTTAATTAGAAACATATTTATTGAGAAGGAGTCGCTCTCTGCGGCGCGGCCGCGTACTACGAAATCCGCAAGTTTCGAGGATTTAAATTGTCTGTGCTACTCTAATAACGACTTCATTGGAGTAACAGAGACAAATCCGTAGGCCTGGCTGGGCTTACTCAAGGGACTACAGTTTGAGACCTTCAATAGGAAAATTATAGGAAGGCAACACACATATGAATCCGCTGGAGTGGCAGACTTCCATAGGATATAAATGCTATTATAAGTATGAAATAAAAATGGAATGGCTATTACAACAGATTATTTTTAGGAACAAAGTAAATGTTTATTTATGGCATTGTTGACATTCATAAAATAACATTGAAACTGTTATCGACCCAATAAAATCGCGTATAATTAAGTACCAATCCCTTATCTCTACGAACCCGATAAGGAGAACACAGCTTATTGATTCCAATTTGTTATCAATTGAAGCACGAATACCCCGCATTCCACGTCCCGCGGCAATGCGGGCTCCTAACCCGACTTAACACAATACAAACCTACACAAAACAGAAACTAAAGGATACCTACTAACTACTAACGCTATAACTGTTCCTAACAATAACAGTACGGTACAGAACTTCAATAAACAATATATTGAACCATCAATTATTTAGAAAGATGGATTGACGAAAGTTTTAATGAGATGAGGTTTAGGAAGTTCTATTAAGAAGTTTCACTATTCAGGGATCCTTCGGTGCAGGCAAAAGAAATTGTTATTATTGGTGCAAAGCGAACAACTTCATTGACTGGACAGTGAACTCAGTTAATTTCCCTAAGTACCTATACTTACGGCACATGGCTTTTAAGTCTTTTTAAAATTTAATTATCAGCTCACACTACGTTTACGTAGAACATTATCGAATATTCTGCGAGTCGCGGTATAAATTATGGTGCAAAAATGATTCAACACAACATTCAACATTTCTCCTCTTCTAATAGGGCCACCGAGGCGTATAATTGATGTGAATATTGTTCCAATGACTGAACGGTCAAAATATCGCGCTTCGATCTGGCTGTTTGATTAGACGGGGGAAAATATACCGCAGCCCACAAAGACGAGGCTCCGCAGGATCGTCTATCGTCTGAATCACCCAGCCATGTGACATAAGAGATCCCTAGTTTGTATCGCACGATTTGTCCCTGTTTTGCTATCGCACGACATAGTTGGCCTAGGCCTAGCGTACTGACCTTCTCCTCGTAGACGAAGACATCGCAGGCGTCAGTCTCGCAGCAGAGCCGCAGGCACTCCTGGCGCGCGCCCACGTCCAGCTCGGCCAGGTAGCGCGCGCCCATCTCGCGCGACTCCTCGGTGCGGATGATCTTGTCGCGCTGCACGTCGAAGCGCGCCGCGCACGCCGCCGGGTCCAGCTCGCGCGCCGACACCGACAAAAACGCCTACAACGCCAACGCCGAGAGCGGCCACATTTTGTTAAATTTAAACTAGCTAAAGTTTTCGAATCATCTAGCTATGTTTATCAGGTGAGCGAAGTGTTTCCCGGAACGGCGACGACTGGTGCGCGGGTCGATGCGCGCCTGCGCGCGGCGGCGGCGGCGGCGGCGGCGGCGGCGCGGCGCGCAGTGTCGGCGCGACGCCGGCCCGACCCGCCGGCCCGACCCACGGCTCCGCCCGCCCAGCGCCCATGTCGCTGTTTTTCAAGTTCAGGAGTAACGTAAGTACACACTTCTTTTCCGAGCAACCTGGTGTAGTAAATCGGTCTTCCTGGCGGCGATGCGTCCTCTCCTGCCTTGTTCTGTTCAGTAGCGCTAAAGTTACTTTGACAGGGCGTGAAAGTATGTTGAAGAGGTTTCTCGGAAGCTGACCCGGCCCAGCCCAGCTACTATAAGTATTGGCTCGAAGTTAAGCCTGGGATCTAAGTATACCACACCTCTCGTCGTTTTATTATGTTTTTATCTCAAGTGAGAATGTTGACTTGAGATAAAAATGATAGGTTTATTTATTATTATAGTTAAGTGATCAATTTAATTAATTTTTACAGCACGATAGGTATTATTATATGCAAATAAGTACCTAACTTTAATAACTAAGTTTATCTCTTCTTTACGACTCTCATTAGACAAAAAAGTAGCCACCATCCCTCTTACCCCTTCCTCTTAGCTTGTATTTATTACATAAACGCCTTTAGTTACACCTTTTTCGGCTCGAGAAAGACGAGTGTGACTACCGCCATAAAGGTGCGACGTAAAGAGCGGAGGCCTCACACTCCTCACAGGCCTAATGGGGCCGCCGGCACAATAACAGTAAATGTGATTGACGACAGCAATTCGGCGAGTTGAATTAAAAAAGCTGCGACGCCGATGCCGACATGGCAGTCTTGGCGATATCATCGTAACATTTCCTTCCACGTGGTTTATTCCAATCCAAAGTAATATTTTCGATTGGCGGCTTTTGTAACGTAGGTATTATAGTTAGGTAGTTACATTACGAGCAGACTATAGGTAACTAGTAAAGTTACTGTAGATATAGTAAAGATTTTAATTTTGATGCAATTTGTCGCAGCATTAGCAGAAGCCCCATTTTCTGAAGATGGAGGGTTCACTTTTTATTTTTTTATTAATATTGTACAAAAAAAAGTTAATTCGGTTTTAGATTTTAGAGCGGTGCGCTTAGCGAACAATTCTAACGACAAATGAATGTGCAAATAAGTCTGGCGAGATTTAAAAGTAAATACTTATTAATTAGGGGTAGGTTAAGAGTGTTAAGACTGCCATCTCGACATTCGCAAAACCAGGACATTTGGCGTATTTTTTTACCCGGACTTTACTTTGTAGGTAGGTACACAATAATGCCGGTAAATCTTACATTTAATCTTTTTATCAATCCATTTACTTCCTCACATAATACTGGGGGGCTTCCGTGAATACTGTCGAAGCCTTCTATCCGAGGCTAAGAATAACAACCGGTCGCCCGGGTCTCTTCAACCGGGTGCCGGTCGCTGACCCGAGACGTGTTGTCTGGACCGGGGGACAGAAAGACGGACAATAAAGGATATGACTATGACACCTCGTCAATACTCGAAGCCTTCTACCTATGGCTAGGAACCGGTCGCCCGGGTCTCTTTAACCGGGAGCCGGACACGAGCGCTCCAGATAGGTCGCTGACCCGGGACGTGTCGTCTGCACTGGCAGACAGACAGACAGACAATAAAGCATATGACTATGACACCCCGTCAATATTGTCGAAGCCTTCTACCTGTGGCTAGGAACCGGTCGCCCGGGTCTCTTCAACCGGGAGCCGACGCGAGCGCTTCAGACAGATCTGCACTGAGATGGGAGAAAAACAGACAATAAAGGATATGATTATACTAATGACTGTACCACCCCGTCAACACTGTCGAAGCCGTGGCTAATAACCGGACGCCCGGGTATCTTCAACCGGGAGCCGGTCGCTGACCCAGGACGCGTCTGAACCGAGGGACAGAAAGATAGACAATAAAGTATATGACTATGACTATACCACCCAATACAGCCGTAACCTTCTACCCGTGGGCAAGAACCGGTGGCCCGGGTCTCTTCTACCGGCAGCCGGTCGTCTGGAGCTCCAGACAGGTCAAAGACCCGGGTAGTGCCGGATGTGTCTGCCCCCATGGTGATAGCTGTCTCACTCTCGGCTCGGCCACGGACACGCGGGGATTGCAGCGCGGCAAGCGTTTTATTCTGTTCATTGCGCGGTCAGCACGCGCAACGTGCCGTGGGCAGTTGGGATTACACGCAATGATTAGGGAAAACGCTTGCCGTGCCGCAATTCGTACGTTTCCGTTGCCGAGCCGTAATCGTGTCCCCACACTGCCCGGGACACAAAAGTACGGCAATGTCGGCAATCGTTTTCAGCAGGCTGCAGAATTGCAGATACACTTTCCGTCTTTTACTAAGTACCTATGAACAAAATTGGATCATGACCCTCCGTAGAAGTTCTACGACAGAACCATGTCAACATGACGTTATAAATCAAATTCTAGCAACGCAACTGTCGTACATTTTGCCTTTCAAACTAACTATGACAAGGTTCTAGGATGGAAATGTTAATAGTATACAGGGTGTAATCGATAAGTGTTTACAGGCCATAATTCCGTAAATATGAGAGATATCAGAAAACTTTCAAAAAAGTTATTAATGTAATTTTACTCGTTGGGTAACGTACTTTCTATTCTATATCAGTTAAAAGTTTTCTGATATCTCTCATATTTACGGAATTATGGCCTGTAAACACTTATCGATTACACCCTGTATAATGTAGGTACATTACATAGTACCTAGGGATAAATCTATGTCGCGACGACATACTGAAGTCGCACTAATCATGTGCTAACAGTACAGTCGTTGCACGGATAATTTATATTTCCTTGGTGCTTAGACAAGTTGCCAAACGCTAACGCTTAATCGTCAATCGTAAACGAAAGTCAGCTAACTGTCTTTGTCGCACTAATATGCAAGAGTGACAGAGAGGGAAAACTACGATACGCTACCAAGCGCTAGCGATTGGCAACTTAGCTAAGCATCCTTGTATCTCAAGTATCTCAACTGTCCGGAGAGTACCGATCGACATCGACACAGACAAAGCTTCCTCTAACAAAGGTGTAATATTTAGACCACGGTTCCGCGCCGAGCCGACTAACCGGCCGGCCGGGGCCGGGCGCCCCCGGGGCTCCCCGGGAGCCCCCATGCCCGGGAGACAGACGGTCGCTGACCGGGATGCGGCGCCGTCTGGACCGGGAGCTTCACAACACAATCGACACCCCGTCGATAGCTGTCGAAGCCTTTAATCAAGTTAACATCTACTATTTATAAATAATAAGTAGGAATTCATACCTTTTGGCGAGTAAGAAATCGCAGAGGGGTCAGATGATATCAATGTGAAGAAGTCTCTTGTTCTGCTGACCTTCGGGTACCTCTTTGCCATCTATAGTTTTGTGACCAGTCACACACACTTACAGAAAATTTGCGTTACTTAGGTATAGTTAGTTAATTTAATTATTATTAATACGCTCGAAGCAGCCAGCGGATAGCTTTCAAATACGTGTCTAGTATATATTTAATTTTCTGGAAAACCTGGTCGTGACACACCTGTCAAACGATTTGAGAAAAGTCTCCATAATATACAGGGTGATTTTTCCATAATTGATAGTTAAATATCAATTATCTCATAATCAGGAGATTTTTCTCGCTATTTCGTGGTTGTCTCAAAAATTAACCTTCCGGCCGAAAATTTCGCATTCGCTGTTCACCTCCCACTCTACGAAATTCGATCGGTACACAAAACGTGATTGGCTGATTTCTTAGAACGGGCGCTAGAACAGCGAATGCTCTTTTGGTCTGCATGCACCTTTACTAACATGCGGTATTATAGTGTATGGGAGTATGGGATCAACTCCAAAATCTGGAAACAAAATAAAATAGGTACTTAGGTACATCGTAAACTACAAGTATCCATGGTCCCAAAGTCCAAAATGTTTAGTTTTGTGGCATTCAGTAGCGAGTGAAAGTCCTTGAATATTTAGCTAGGTCCTATAATTCCTTTGTCGGTTATCGAGTATGAGTAGGTACGTAGGTAGGTACCTACTTGATATCGGTAAGTAACATGTACTCGTATTAAAAAAAAACCGGCCAAGTGCGAGTCGGACTCGCGCGCGAAGGGTTCCGTACCATTATCAATTTATCATTAAAAAAATACAGTTAAATCAACCTACCTCAAAAACTATAAAAGATAATTTAATCAAACCAAAAATCGTTGATAGAGTTTATTAATGTGCGTAACATATATTTTTTTTAGAATTTTATATTGCGTAGTTTAAGAAATAGAGGGGGGGGGCACATTTTTCAGATTTTGAGAGCTGATATCTCGAAAACGATTTGCTTAAATAAAAATGAGATTTATAAACCTTCATATCATTTTCAAAGACCTTTCTATTAATACACCACACGCTTATATACAACAATTTTTTTTTTCTATCCCTCAGTTACATGTATGGAGGGCCCCCACCCCAGTGGTTTTATTTACAATTTAGTATCATAATCCTGTAGCGGTTCATACAACACATATCCTTACCAAATTTCATTACTGTAGCATTTATTGTTTCCGAGTAAATCGGCTGTGACAGACGGACAGACGGACATGACGAATCTATAAGGGTTCCGTTTTTGCCATTTTGGCTACGGAACCCTAATAAAAGATGTTTATTTGGGTAGGCATGTTCCTGTGGCGAATAGGGATTTCCCGCTTTTCGTTGAATCATTATTATTAATGTTAGAATTGTTAAAATCGTGAACGGAAATGGATTATATTTTTACCAATACGTATCGAATGGTTTACAGAAGTTCATTTCATTGTATATGTATATTAGTGGGTATAAAAATAATAAGATTAATAACAGACAGTCGTAAATACAATTGTTATCGGTTTAGATTAGAAACGGACCATATAATATTGAAATTATTTTACAACTAATTCCTTTCTTCCTCGTTTGACGTTGTTATTAAATACTTAGGTACATACATACCTCAGCCTCTGTAGCCTAGTTGGTTGTGACCCTACCTATGAAGCTGGAGGTTCCGGGTTCATATCCCGGCCCGGGCATTATTTGTGTAATTATTTATTACAAATATTTGTTCCTTGGTTGTGGCTGTCTATGTATTTAAGTATCTATATGTAATATGTATCTATTCATTATATACATATAGGTATCGTCGCTTGGTAGGTATCTGTACCTACCCACATCGCAAGCCTTAATTGAGCTTACCGCGGGACTAGGTTGATTTGTGTAAGATGTCCCAAGATATTTATTATTTTATTTATTTATAGAGATATTCAATATACTCGTATTAACTACCTAAATACAAATTTCCTAACTTAATATCTTAGGGTTTTATCAGGCAACTATCGCTAATATTTTCCTAAATAGGTAGGTAAATATTTTTCATCCAGCGAGATCGCCCAAAAGTCCTGTCCTGTCCGTAGTCCTGTCCAGTGTCACCACTCCGTGATTTGTCCGTGATGGGAACCCTCCTCAACCTTACTACCTAACCTATCTTACGATACCATGCCAATGATGGCTTCCGTACACTTATGTAAACATCGCGCAAGTCATTCCTCCGAATCGCAAATCTTTTAATGGACTGATTGAAGTGCCGCATTCACGGGTCCGATAAGATACGCTACCGCTTCCCGCGGGTCCGCGCGTCAGCTGAGCGCCCCCCCGCCCCGCCGCTCTCCCCGCCGCGGCCGCCATCTTGCCGCGCCAGTCCACACTTGCGCGAGCTACTGGTCACATGTGCGCTCTCCGTATGTTCCCAACAATAGCCAGTGACTCCAGTGCCCACTAAACGTAAATAAACATTCGCGTGTGCTTCATTGGTTTTGGTGTGTGGAGTGCGAGCTGTGCGCTGGCCGGCGCGGGGGCGTTGACCGCAGACTCCGAGGTACGACCAGGAGATGAGCGGCGCGGAACGCTCTCCTCCTAGCTCTGCTCATTTGAATACCGAGTAACGGTGCTTCCAATGAACTTGCTAAGATTATCTACTTACGTGTTAAAAATTGTATCTTTCTCAAGTACGAAGCGCTAGCCACTTGTTCCGAAGTGTCCGGAGCGGCTGCATCTTGAACAACAAAGTGGTGCATCCAGTATGCATTATTATAACCCGTTCGGACTGGTTTAGGCATTGCAACGAACACCGACGTCCTAGGTAGGTATGTAAGGTTTAGTTCAGATCGGACAGGCTCTGGCTTCGCGGTGGTCTGGCTCTGGCCGGCGTCTTTAGTGTGACTTGCTTAGATAGGTTCCTAGTTGTCTCATCTCATCTCTAACACAGAATATATAAAGTACAGAAGCTTCACTGCTTTGATGTTCACAAATGCCGGCTTTTTATGTACCTACACAATTATTATTACCAAACAAAACGGCGCGCGAGGCGACGCGAGCAGCTGAAATGGGCCGTATTGCGTGGCGGAAAGGTCGCTTATAAGCCGCACGCCGTCGAAAACAGGGTTGTCAATTATTGAGAACTAATAAAATAACGAACGGCGCTATGAGGCGTCTGACAAATACATTACTGCAATGATATCTACGGCGTTAATAGCATTCGTCTTGATTCAACAATTTAGTTCATGCGTGATTATAGAATTTACCTACGCATTTCATACACGTGATTCAAAAATATTTGTCTCAACTCGGTCGGCACCTTCTTTGTGCTTCGGGCGGCATTGTTTGAGGTGTGAGTGAGATAGCAACACGACTTCGCTAACTTTAGGTGAATATCCATCCGAATAATCCTGATAATAACACGAACATTCTAAAAATATCTGTAGACAGTATGTGAGGTGTGCAGAAATTAATATATCTGCTTAATGCATTTAAAAATAAAGAATTACGTTAGGTACCTATACCTACGCATTCATTACAAAAGCAGCATAAATAAGTAATGGTTTAATCACAATCGTAAGGCAGACGTAACACAGCATTTTCTCTTATATGTACCTACCAGTGTACCTATTTGATATTATGGGAATAAAGTCAGACAACCAAATAATATGTTAGGACAAAAGGCGCGAAATTCAATAAAAGTATGAGAGAACGAAGTTTTTTACATTATTTAAATGTGCCGCTTTTTTACTGACAAATTTGTCCGAAAATAAACCGTTTTGTCTGTAATTGACTTGAGTTTCTGAGAATTTAATTTACTACGAATGTAGGTAATAAGTGTATTAGTTCCTTACTTTTTAGTATCTCTCTGACGCATCGGCTGTGCGAAAAACGCGTCATGATAATTAACATTATTATTATTGCAACATGCTGCTATGCAGTATATTTTCGGCATTTTAATTTAAGATGTATAAAATAATCCTAATATTTGCAAGCGATATATTTCGCGATACGTGACGAGCCAGCGTTGTAAATTTAAACGTGCGTTCCGAGACAGCGTGCGCCAACCATTGAATAGACCACGGAGACGGGGCGCTCTGCATGTACTTGTGGCCGCGCGACGGAATCGCGGAGTGACACCCCCTTGTCTCTAATATAAAAATTATGAAACCTTTAGTGGATCAACGTGCAATACTCGTAGTCCCAGATAGGGCTGCCATCCGTCCGGGATTCCTCGGATTTGTCTTAGTTTGGAATTGGGGATCGTCCGGGGGTTTATAAAAAATGTTTCAAAGAAAGTGAGGAAATACCTCATTGAATTCAAAAATAATATTGTGTACAAGTAAAGTTCGGGGGATAAACGGAAGTTAGGTACCTACCTATAATATAATAATAGTATAGTTACACCAAATGTCGGAGATTTTGGGTCTTTGTCCTGGTTTGGTGGGGGTCTTAGACTAAAACTGTTGTGTCCGTTACTTTGTTAAGTTATTAATAAGTAAGTAGGTAGTAGGCATAACTCAAGAGTGCAGCAATTACAGAAACTTTACAAATCATCCGACTGAAGTCCCGATTATTCAACGATAATTAATCAGATTATGGCTTATCTAATTAGCGCAAGGTGCCTCGGTAATGACTTAATGAGATACGGTTAACCTAATAAGGTTTTTGCAAAACTTCAAAATTCGGTCGTGTTGCCCAATGTTTAATCTGCCTAGGTAGCTACCTATGTAATCATAGGTTTAATCTTGGTGTGCGCGAGCAGGAGGAACTCATTACGGTCGGATTCGGCGGGATTAGAGACAGGCCAGCGGGTATCGTATTGTGGCTAGTCAGCTACTGAGGGCTGCCACAGTGAATTGGATACAATGAACTGTCAATAAGAAAATATTCGTATAAATTTGAACTTTACACGTTATCCGTAAATCATAAGTATCGTAACTCCTAAATCCTATAATAAAGAGTTAGGTTAGTGATTAGCTGTGAAAAGGTTAAACCAACATCGGCACTGGTAGCCCTTGGCTAGAGCCTTTAGATTAATGCCAAGGATTAGTGGTTGTCTGGTAGAGTAAAGCTATGGTTGGTAATGGTAATGGTAGGTCGGTAGGAAGCGCATCCGAGTTGCGACACGCTTGCAGGCGCCGGGCTCGGCGATCCATGGCCGGAGACCCCGTTCGCTACTAATATCTAAAGGTACTTTACTAGGTACCTGCGCAGATGTTTCAAACTTGATTATCCTGTGGTGCAAGGTTTGGTCAAGTTACTCACTGCCGACTGAGCTACGGAGGCGGTTAAATATTTATTTACTACTCTACCTAGTTTTCGTATTGCAGCCATGGCGATTGGCTCTGAAAAGGCTCCTCATAGGATACGGAGCGAAATATGTCTAGTATCTTTCGACTGCAAAACGTGCGTAACCCGCGTGAAATATAATTTTATTACGATTACGAGGCATACATGTATTGGCATTGGATTACGAGAGTTTCATGTTTAAAATATGAATAAATTGATAGTTTTATTGGAAGTTATCAGTTGGTGTGTGGTTGCCGGCGTCCTTCCGCGGTGTCAGCGCTGCCCGCGCCAGCTGATAGTGATAAGATAGCTCTGCTATAGTATAGCGCCGGCATTGCCGAGCCGTGCGATGCGAATAACTCATACTTATCTATCATTTAGGTATTAACCTTAGGCTCTACAGAGTTCCGAAAACGCGTGCGATTAGCATTATTAGCAGTGATAGGCTGATAGGTACGAGACGAGGTACGACACATTAGCAAAATTATTGAGACGACATAAAATGTATGGACACTTTCATTCGATTGTTTTAAATTTGTTTTTTTTTTAACAAATGTTTTTAAAGTTGTACAACCAGTGTTTCGATATAATATACGGGGATTAATGACTATCCAGAGTCCAGACTGGACTACGATACATACACGAATTACCTTACCTAGTTACCTATGTCTACTTTCTTCAACAATGAGCTTTCTGTGTGGTCAGTGGAAAATGTTTTTAGTAAAATAATTAAATTAAGATGCATTTAGTAACAGGTTTTATTTTATAATGCTATCTTTGTGCTTTCCTACTCCTAATGAGATTATGCATTAAGGAAACTGCCTGTTTCTTAATTAATATAAAAACGCCCTTCTAATTAGGAGCGTAAAACTGGGTAGTCATTATTACAGTGCAGCACATTAGTGGGTATTCATAATTATAATCTTAATCACAATGGACGATGTGTCACCAACTGGTGTTATATCAAAACATGTTCCTGCAGCAGTAGTCATTTTGAAAACATTAGCGTTACTTTCTTAATTTGTATCGTATAGGTACCTACAGGAAACCTTACCACGTACAGTAGAGGACTAAATAAGGGGTATACAAAAACGTTCAAAAATATGTCCCAGTGCACTCTAATTCTGTGTAATAACTAATTAGAACGTCGTAACATATTTATGAACGGATTCTTTCGATACTTATTTTTGCACTTGACTGTACACCTATAACATAATTTCGAGCATGTCGCTATCGCTATCGCTCCAATAATGTCCTCATTTGAGTGACAAAGCTAGACGCTCGAAATTAACGGTTTTCGTTGTTCTCGTGCTGGGTTCTCACTGTTATCAGCCAACGTTGACATTGGCACAGTTAGCCCACCATTCCTGAACCTTATGGCAACGAATTAAGGCCCAAGTAAAGCATTATAGGTATGCTCCTTGTCTGTGATTCATCAGGAGGGCCTCTGCGAAACACCGTCGAAGCGGCACCTCTTTGTTACACTCGCCTACGAAGTCACAAGTGCGACAGAGAGGCGACGGTAAGCATCCAGCATGTTTGGACGACTCATCGTAAATTACAGATAACGAAAGAGAACATCGGAACTGTCGAAACAGAAGGTCGGCACTAATTACCTAAGCTTTTAGTGAAGGTGCGCATGAAGGCTACATTCCGATACACGGATTATATCAAGCGGCTGCTAATTAACATTGTTTACTCGAGGCCTAGAGATGAGCTGTGCGTTCTATACAATGAGGTATAGTTGTTTTAATAGAAGAATATTTGCGATTAATGTAAACAAACCGTTCAATTCAATATCCATAATCTACCACTAAATATTTCAATGTTTTAACGGTTTAGGTAAGGATAATGAATTGATAAGAGTTGATTAAATAACACTTGGATTTTGCAGTAAGTATTCAATGACGTAAAAACATTGGAAAATTCACACATTTTGAATACATACCTACAAGGTTTATTTACATTGTTTATAATTTCGAGAAAGATAATATTACTCGTAATCATTATTATGATTCTCCGTAGCTGAGTTGGCAATGACCATGTCTGCGAAGGGTTCGAATCCCGAAGAGCGTTTCATCACAAAGAGGTTTGTTTCTAAGCCCAAATTGTTTCTAAGGACCAAGTCGATTTGTGTAAGAAATGTAAGATATGATGTCTCATGATAATAGGTACACTATTTATTTATGATAACATAACGATCACTCGATACATCCCATGTCCCACTTGTTATCAAAGCTACCGGAATTCGGGATCAATTTCAGCTTTGAACCCGTATCAGATAAATCGGGTGCCTTGTTAGAGATGTTATTTCTCCAAAATCTCCCAACAAACAACCTCAAAACTTTATTCGCTTGATATTGACATAACATTCGAATGATCGCATCGTATACCGGTGTGAAAGACTGCATAGATGTATTTTGTTGTTCTCTGGCCTCTATCAAAACAAAACTTAAAAAAGTGAATTTTTATTAGGTTAAGTAAGGTGGTGGTTATTTTGGTTAGTCTTATTTATTTTTAATCTCTATATAATTTTTCGTTGTTTTAACTGTTTCAAAGTATGTAGTGTCTACTATTTTAAGGCACACAACTAAACTGTTTACAATTTATGTTTGCTATCTTTACTGTTGTTGTGACGCCTAGTTTGTAGACCGTAAATAAAAAAAATAAAAAAACATTTGGATCGAATTTAATTTCTCGATAAGCATGAATTCTCAATACATATATTTAGGTATCTAAATTAAATATATACTGAAATGTAGATTGTCGATAGAAGTAGGTAAAATTGCTTAGCGTGCCTAATAAATTTGTACTTATACTATTCTTCATTTATTTTAGGCTGAATTCAGACAGCATGATTATGACAATGTGTAACACGAACATCAAATTAAGTTTCAGATATCGCGTAATAAACCCTAATCAAAAAGAGAATTTTCACAATAGCAACTTTCATGAGAATTTTCTCATGGAAATTTCCGGAAATTTTGAGAATGTCCTGCAACTTGTACATTTCTCGGTCTAACTCACGACAAAAACAACCATAGCGATATACACCCATAGCGCGGACCCGCTCAGTGACGCTGCCGCCGCCGCGGCTCGCTGTTACGTGCTCATACATTATGCAGACGGTGTGGGCCACACGTGGACCCCACACCGGCCGTCAATGCCTCTCGCTTGCTGCTGCTGTCACTCATGTATTAGATACTCGCAGAATAGTTGGGGATTTCTGAAAGTTCAGACTCACGAAAAGACATTCCTAACACAAAAATAAGACTGCTGTCTTTAGTAAGTATAATTTCGTTCTAGTACTCATTACGGTGCGACCAAGCTAGGGTCACGCGGCTTCGTCACTAAGCTCCTGGCTTGCTACAGGTGGACTTAGACCAAACGAGCATTCGCTCATTCTATCCCCCACTCTACGAAATCAATGAATTTCGACGAATCACGTTTTGTGTAATGAACGAATTTCGTAGAGTGGGGGGTAGAATGAGCGAAATGCTCTTTTGATCTAAATCCACCTTACCGCGAACACCGAAGTTCGAAAATTTCGGATTTCGTAGTTCGCGATAGGACCACTGTAGCCATCGTTCAACTCTATTATCGGACCAGCTCCGCAACATTATATTGCATTGTAATCCGACTTACACGTGTATACAAAATTTCAGCTCAATCATATTTCTGCTTTGAAATTGACTTCTGTTCTAACAGCATTCCACTACTCGGATTGACATTGTGTTAAAACTTACATAAATAAAAACTTGTAATGTAATGTTTTCGAGAAACTTTTCAAAATACAAATATTTTGTAGGTAACTCTTATAATATAATTGATTAAGCAATAGGCATATGAAACAGATATTTCGTGCGATAACAGACAAACGTCCTGAACCAATTTGATGGATTACTTTGCCCCGAGCACGCAACATTGTTACTTTCCTATTTTTAAACCGCCGCATATGACAAGACCGGAAAACTCTTTCCGTTTACTGAAAAAGTTACCTTCAAAGACAAGCAAAGGATTCAGACGGTGTTAATTCTTCACGACAGGAATAAAGAGACGGCGGAGAGGGGAAATTCACCATGCTTACCTTCCTGGTCCAACCGTTATGGTCTCCCATTACACGTTATTCCCGTATAGATGTGGATCATTCGACTGGTTGGCTACGAGGGATGTTTTTGAATAGAGGATAGCTTTCAACGTCCGCGGCGCCACAGCGACAGGCTTTTGTTCTGCCGCAGCCAACACTTCACCTCTGGCCGCTTTCAAACGTCCTTTCTTTGTTAGAAACATCGACCCTGGTTCAGGTCCTTGAGACGTGTAGCGGGCGGGGATATGACGAGTTTAAAACGATTCTGCGAGTACATAATGAGAGTACATTAGTTTTGTGGCGTGAGATCAGGCTTATTTCGGACTAAAATGACAGTTTTTGATCGTACCCGGTTCTTCTGGGCAACAATGAATATTTTATGGAAGTATTGTAGGAAAGTCGCTACCAACCGAGATTCCTCGAGAAATACCATTTTGGCTAACGATTTTAATCATTATCCCATGTCCCATGTGCCAGTCTGTAATCTCCGACGTAACATTTACATATTTCTCAGATAATGTTATCTAATCTCTCCCATCTTCTGTAGCACTCGAGATTTGGTCCACTTTCTAATAGTTTTATCTTATCTAGGGACATATTAAGTATGTACGTAGTGTACGTAGTACCTACTTAATATTTAACGAGCATGAAGTACATTCCACGCCCCGGCGATAGCGAGGCGGAGCCTGGGAATTGTGTTAACAACTTCCTTGTGATATTTTATCAAGAACCATTCACGAACCTTTTTGACCCTGTCAGTATTAAGTATGGGGATTAATATCATATGTTATCGTCTTGGAATTTTTGTAATCAGCAAAGCAACCAATCTCTAATAAACCAATAAATAGTTTCGAATGGTTGTATTTATCTATTGCTAATTTCTGAACAACCTTGCAGAAACTATATTCTACATACACATGTTCCGTTGCCTGCTGATTTCTGTAGGGATTATACTATATTATAATTGGTTGAGCTTATTAAGGAGCCTTTTTCCTTATTCCCGAGACTTATTTATTTTAGGTCCTATGAAGAAATCGCACAAAAAACTTGCTTGTTGATCACCTCAACATGCGTCACATCTGAAACAGTCCCCGAGATCTGTTGCTGTTATAATTTCGGTTCATCATGTCCAGTCCCGGCCTAGCCGAATATCAGTTTACTCAGAATCAGTGTCTGACGTCACGCGGGTAAATATAGCGGCTTGTGTCAAGTCTGCACATGAGGTGTTCGGTGTGCACAAACACTGTTCCACCTACAAACAATCCCGGATTTTCTAAAACCATACTGGTTAAACTGCTACACACTTCACATTTTTTGGTAACTTGCACCAAATTGCGAACTGGCGGGCAGGGATTGGAGGAGGAAACCTCTAAAGAGGGGCCTACGTCCAGCAGTGGACTGATACAGGTTCATTTATATGATTATGCACCATGTTTAAGGAAGTAGAAAAATATACAGGCTGACGTGATGTACGAGTAAACAAGTATGTTCATTCTTATCTTAAACAAACTAAAACGTGCATTTGTTTTGCAACAGTCATCTTACAACTTTATATTCTTAAAATTGAATCGTCTGTTACTAGTACCTGTCAGCCTAAAGGAACTATGTCCAACACTGCCAACACAGGTGCCAACCCATAGTAGTATCTGGTAGGTTCCTCCCTAATACCTACTAATATAATGTAATGATGAAACTTAATCAGAACTAGGAATAGAAACATGTGCGGATAGATCTTAAATCATGAATCTCGATAGTCCGCGTGTGTCATGAAATGAGGTCGAGCAAGACGCCCCGAAAATCCATGGTATTTATTTTTAAAGAAACATCACAATGTGTCGCGTCGCACGGCTTGTAAACATCGCGGCCGCGGCGCCCGCGTGTTCCCATCGCTAGATCGCCTCTAGCCGCACGAGATCCTACCACCACTAGAAGTAAAACTGACTTTATGTTTTACACTTGTTATCACCAGGGAAGAGTAAAAGAGAAAAGCATGGCAGTCCCGTGTTGTATATGTATAGGTAATCCTTACCAGATCCTTATGTATAGGTAATCTTTTCCTTGTCACTCTAATGACGCCTTCGTTGAAGTGACAGAGATACGTCCCCGAAATTTCCAAACTTCGGTGTTCGCGGTAGCAGGCCAGAGAGCACGTTAACGGTGAGCGACTAACGCCACGTGGCGGCCGCCGGCGACGATAGCAACTATTCTGCAGCTAATGGGATCTCGGGTGCTGTGCTGGTTGCGCAACCGCTCCGGGAATCCTTTCATCCGTTTAATTAATTGCACATGCAGATAACACATGATTTCTCGCGTAATTCGGCGTTTGTAGGACGTGAATAATGTTGGGCAATGTAATACTATACTCTAATATAAGCCTTTGATGAAAAAAAACGTGATGATGTTTTAAGTGCGTGGAATTTAAGGTATTTACATTTGACCAAGTAAACCGTATTTCGGTCTTCTGTTTTCATTATTACATTAAGATACAAAGTTAATAGTTGGTCCTCAACTTATTGAAAACGTCTAAGTAAGTAGGTACGTCTGTCTTAAGCCAGATGATGCTAATTTGCAAAAAGAACACAGTTTACATTTTTGATCTATTTACATTTTTGTAGGTGTAAATGTAAACGAACCATTGTATGACGAAGTTTGGCGACTGTTCTCTGTACGGGCTTGTAGTGTTAGAGTTAGAACCGCGGTTTCTAACTTCTTCCCATTTTCTAAGTTTATAGCATTAGTGTAAGAAAGGATCGCCTCAACTGAGTAAAAACTTAGCCACACTATAAGACCACCGGGGGATGGGCAACAGCATCCCTAAAGTGCGGTGGAGACACTGCGATCGCCAACAAAATGGCGATCTTTGGGCCTATCTTCAGAAATGGACGTCATTGATGATCAAACTGCATGTAACAATGAGTGTTTGTGTTCCAGAGGACGGCAGCCGGCGCGGGCGCCGCGCCGTGCGGCATGGAGGCCGGCGTCGCGGCCGCGCCGCCCCCTCCCCCGCCGCGCCGCGGCCCCCCACCCCGCCGCCCCCGAGCGCTCCCCCGCGCGCGCCGGCCTTCACGTCAACTTCAGCGACAAGGGCGAGGTAACTACCCCCAGGCTCTGTGGTCCCTGCGAGAGTCCCAGCGAGACATCTTCAGCAGGTAGCAGCACATTACTTGAAGGACGGCGCAGACCCGCACGTCAATTTTAGCGAACACGGAAATGTAACCCTTAGGGCGACAGCTACAGGAAATACTAGTGATAATTAATGCATAGGCTTTTATTGCTGGCTCGAAGGCCCGATCACAAACATAAACAAAGGCACATGTAAAAAACACGATTAATCATCTGTAGTTGAAAACAGAATTTCTAGGTTACATGTCAGCATACTTCTTTGGCTCGTAGAAAATTATCGGTGATCCAATTTATAAGTACTTTATGTTGACGAATGCCGCTCTTTGGCTATTATTCCCTTAAGTATCTGGAAATACAAAAAGCATAGTGCCTTATACTCCGTGATATACGTCTCATTCTCGAGTTTCTCGACTCATCAGCCATCCAAAATAACATTTCCACCTTTTCGAAGGACAATGGGCAGGTCTATCAGGTCAGGACGAAACCGTTCGTGTTGTGTTCTGGCGACCGTGACACGACACACATTATTCACGCGATCGATATCGCACCGACATCGGCCGCTTGATCGTCTCATTACTTATTTAATAAAACGTCGAAGTATTAACAACTGACTTTTATCAAAAAACATTCAAACCAAATGCATGCTTTAGATTAAATATTCTTATTAACGCGCGGTTCTTTTGTGCATTCATCGCAGCCTTAGTCGCACACGTTTAGTATTTAACGGAATTGTCAACTCTAACGCAGTTGTGACAAGTTAAGCTCATTGCGTTGTTCGCATGCGTCTAACGCAGTCAAGCTGCGATTAACGCACAAAACAACCGCGCGGTTTGGTTTAGGGTCAACCAGTCGGATTGCAAGTTGCGGCATCATAATTCTCATGCAACTGGTATTCACAATTGGACGCGCACTCCACTGTCTCAATCATTAAATGAATAGTTGCACGCACTGATTTAGGTGTTTAAGTATTACCTATCTATCCGTCAAATCAATATCGATCAAATCAGTTACCTAACACACAGAACCCGATACCTTTTATCAATCTACCAGGCCGGCAGACTTGTACGTGTATCAATATCTGATTTGAGTCGCGGTAGGTCATTATTTTTGTTTGAAAATTTGTGCAGCAAGCTATAATATCTCCCGCTAAAAGTGACGTCCTGTGTGCAGGTGAAGGAGCGGCGGGAGAAGTTCCTGACGGCGAAGTACGGCTCCCACCAGATGGCGCTGATCCGCAAGAGGCTCGCCGTCGAGATGTGGCTCTACGACGAGCTGCAGAAACTCTACGATGTGCCGGTAATTACTTAGACTAAAATGTTTTCTTAGGGCTGCCTACGATTCTACTTCCCACAGCTATTTGGCCACTCTGGTATTTTGCGAGTCTGTTATTGTGAGACGCTGGGATACTCACACTATCCCAGCGTCTCGTCTTTATTCTGAGTCTCTGGTATCTATCCTACGAGTATGGCATTTTGCTTTTGAATGCTTACTAGAACTACTGGGGAATGACGCAAAGCGGAACGACAAAAATAGTAAAGATAATCTGCGCGCAAGTTGTTTTAGAGAGCGGTCTCCATTAACACGTCACTCATTGAGCCCAACAATGCGAGACGTTGCCCATCCCGAAAGCACACGTTAAAGCCTCGACTACTAAAGCGGCAGCTATGTCTCTCCTTTGCGCCCATTCCTTGCTGCAAGATCTAGTATTATATGCTTCGCCGCTGTGGAGGAAAAATCCTCTAGGTTCAAATAGAATAAGTTATCTAGGAAAGCTCGTTTTGCCGTGTGTAAATTGTTGGTGTGGTGGTTGCAGAAGGAGGCTCACGGCGCGGCGGCCGCGCAGGAGGTCGAGGTGGACGTCGACGAACTACTGGACATGGACTCCGACGAGCTGCGGCGGCAACATCTCGCGGTCAGTACACTCCTACACTCTCTCCTCAGCTAGAGATCTGACAAATGGCAGTCATTGTTCGCAATAATTGGAATCGACCTCAAAGTTCATTGAACGATTTGTCGGGTCTCCACTCCTTAGACTCCTCACACACACCTCGCAATCAGTACACTCCTCGAGGTGGCCACGCTAGGCGAGCCGTGCACGAGCCAAAAATGAGCAGAGCCGTTCTCGGTTCGTCGTTCGTGGTGTCAAGCGTCGACGTACAACGAACCTACAAAGAGTACTTTCCTCAAACGAAACGAGTCCCTTTGTATTCGTCAAAACCGACAACTGGCGGAACGCAGCCGCACGAGCGAACCGTTCGGAGCGCGCTCGTTGGAGGCTCGTAAGTCGGTCCAGTTTAGACGTGTTCGGCTCGTGCTCACACCTTCACACCTTGCGGTGAATACCTTGTTCCAACAGGCCTAGCCAAAATTTCATTCTGCAATCGTATACGATAAGCGATAAGAAACAAATGTAATTATGAAAATGACGGATTCGAACGAAAACTCACGTGACTTATCGCATGCAATTGCAGAATTTCATCTTGGCTAGGCCTGCAGGTGCAAGACGAGATAGCTTGTTGATGTTGAGCTTGTACGCGGCAGCAGCAGGGTTACTGTCACGCGTGCATCGATACACGAATACTATTTTCCTGATTAAAAGATACTGGCAAAAAATAATTTAGTTAATAATTTATATCATTTGATCCCTTTACACGAATAAGAAGAAGAATTAAAAGAATCACTGTGAATCTGCATCAGATTTTAGATTACGACCTGATCTAAAATTTTTATTGTCCTGTTGTCAATCCAATATCTTTAACTGACTAACCATGACCCCCTTAAAAACAAAACCCGACGCCAAATAAACTATTTCACTAACGTTTGTTTTTTTTATTACAGACGCTATTAGCGGATGCCAAAAAGCCCCAAAAAGATGTACATGTAAGTATAATTATTGATAAATTATGACTTATTAAATTTACCCGAAACACAACAAGTAACTCATAATTGTGTTTTCTGTTTCAGAATTTCATCAACGAATTGCTAGATAAAGCGAAAACTCTGTAGGTTAAGAGACAACGGAACCAAATCTCATCTCGCTCGCGCCGCGGCCCAGCGAGGCCGCCGTCTACGATAATTAGTAGTTAATACAGATGCGCTGGCCGGAAACTATACAAAACAGGAAAACTACTGAAATTTCTGGAGAAATCGTAAAAATAATGAGGAATTTCAGAGTTTTTTCATAAGGAACATAAAGTTTTGATAGGTTTCCGCCGGCACGTCACATGTAGTTAAGCATTTTACTTCGCCGGCGCCGTATGCCAGCGCCGGCCCGTTACTGCTTGCAGGCGCCGACGGTTACATCGGGTTTTAATCAGATGCCTACTGAACCATCGCCAGCCAATCAGTAGTCGCTATTAACTTGGATTGCACAAGAGTATGCACTGTTGTGCCCCAAAATATATCACGATATATTATATCAAATAGCCACGTCTGTATAGCCCACTCGTTAAAGTTTGTAAAGACATAAACTGGGATTGGCAAAATATCTTCGAGGCTCCGAATTCAAGAACAATTTTGAGCTGTTGGAAGGAAAGTGTAGATTATTAATGGTTTTCGAGAAAAATATACAACGACACGACTCCAGAAGTTCCTTTTAACATGTTGGTGTTTGTATTGTATATCGATGTAACCCTCAGGTGTCCTGTATTGTGTGAGCGAGCGCGGGAGACATATCAGCGGCGCCCGCCTGCCGACTGTACCGACGTCACATCTACTATGTGGTAGTAAAATCATGTCAAATACTCCATTTAGGAGGCGACTTCTAGATGGAAATGGTGGTATAATCTCAATTGGCCACTTTGGTTAGTGTATAAAAATAAAAAAACGACCCGAGGCATAGTTTTCAAGTAACAGTAATTCGTGCTCACTTTGTAGCCTCCTGAGACCCACATTTTGCAAAGATTTTTAATTTAAAACTCTTCATTAATAAAAGGTCATATATTTTTTTGTAAGATGTACAAAGATTTTCTACACGAGGCCTTAGGAAGTTAAACGGCTCGAGAGCCAGCCAATATCTTGTCAAACGATTAAAATATTTAAACAGAATACAGTCCAATCAAATTGGTCAATTGAGTGAAGTAATTAATAGATAGTCCACATGAGGGTCGACTAATACGTAACTATCGTAGGTATAAGTAGCATTTAACTCTCTAAACAATAATTCCAATAAAATGGGGTCGCCGAATCGTCGCCAAATATCACAATTTTAAACCTCGACATTGCTGTGCCACTTGACGCATTTTGTATACAGATTGATGGGGAAAAACCATGCCGTCAGTCATCTGGCTCTTTTAGGGCACCAGAAAATAAGTTAGTATTAATAGAATAAATGTAATGTGCGGGCGGTGTGAGGCGGGCGCCTGTGTATCGTGTAATTACCTCTAGTGCAGTACCTATAGCTATAGTGGCGAGCGAGTGCTTGCTGTCGTGTCCTCGTATTGTTAATATTTTGTAAAGGGCGAGGCGCCGCGGCCGACGCCGCGGGAGTCAGGTCAGGACTGCTCGTACAGGAGGAGCCGAGGAGGCCGCTCCATACATCGAGGAAATTGTAAATTAGACGCTAATATTGAGGCGCTATTGACCTGACATAAAACTTCCCATTTACAATTTTCGATGATCGCGGTAGATTATCCATGAAATACTTTGTTAGTGACCAATATAGTGAAATAGTTAGGTACGAGGGTTGATTTTTCAATCCCCTGTTAACAGTATCTGTCAGATAAATGTTAGCTTTGCCCTATCTTTTCTTCATGACTTGAGAATGGATAGTGATAATTTTATGTAACGGATTATATCACGGTGAAAAATCAGCCCGGAATATTTTGTATTGTGCACAGAACTAATTGGTCACTTAGATTACGACAAAGTATTGGACGGGGAGGTCCGATTCTGCCCCGTGTTGCCCCGGACGTGTCGGGGCACGTGACCCGCGCAGGCCGCAGGCCGCGGCCGCGCTCGCCGTCGCTGATAGAATTTTGTAATAAATCGATTTATTAGAAGATTGCATTTTTATTATTTATTACCATTGTCCAATAGTACATTATCCTTAAACCCAGTTTAATAGATCAATCTTTAATTCCAACTAATTATTATCCGCATCCACGGATAATAGTCGACTGACCATCAGCCTTTGTCAGTCCACTGCTGGACGTAGGCCTCTCCTATTAACTATGCGTATAGACGCATTAGGAGGTAAATGCCCATAATCGCCACGCTGGGCAAGCGGATTGGCGATCGCAGTAATATGTCCTGTCCACTATGATGACGCTGCTACCCATCATCAATCTTGTAGAATGGTCGGTGACACTTCAATCCCTTAGTCGACTCTAACGACACCTGCAAAAGTTGGGGTGGTGACAAATGTATTCCTACTGCCGTTACCACACTGACTAGACGCCGGTGACACAGCACCCGTGATCAACTAAATCGGACTTCTGTCATTGACACACATACGTGATCAAAGAAATCTTATTCTTGTGCCACTAGCATAAATCAAGTTCTTACTCCTATATTATATTATTCCCAGTGGCATAGAAATACAAACGTTTTTGACACAAGCACCTATGCCTATGCTTGTGTACAATATTTTCAGTCACATGCGTGGCATAGGAGTCCTATCAGATAATTTCGATCGGAATAGTATTAGCACTTAGTGAAACCGAGATTATTCTGTGGTCACCGAATTTGTAGTCGCAAACGAACCACATGTTCCCAGAAGATTTACCGGTGAATTTAATAATACCTGACAAACGGGGCAAGTTAGCAAGGAGAAGGATAAATTATTTACATTATTTCCTTAATCTTTTAGTTCCCGGCACAGTGTGATCACCCCGAGTTTTTATAATTTCCCGCTAAAAATGTAAGTAAAATTTCAGTGGTCACACTCACGGCTTGGCCAAGGACACGCGCGAATTATGGCGCGGCAAGCGTTTTTCCTAATCATTGCGTGTGTTTCCAACTAACCAGCACGTGTCGCGCGTGCCGACCGCGCAATGAACAGATAAACGCTTGCCGCGCCGTGTCGCGTCCGTGGCAGAGCCGTCACACTCTACATACGGTCGGCGACAAGCCTCCATCCCAATGTCACCTTCGGTCTTTCGTAATAAATATGAAATCATTTTACAATTTGGTAGCTAAAGCTTGTATTAGACGGTTTCCAACAGGGTTACCCATCAAAGTCACTTTATGTAGGACTCCACAATACACAGACGTCACGGTAGTAGCCAAAATTCAAATAAAGTGAAGATCTGCTTTGAATGTTTTTTTTAGCAAGGAGGGTACTTTATACTTGATAGTTTTTGAAAACATAAAATACTTGGCATGTGTCGGAATAAACATCCTTGGTATAAGCTTTCAAAGTTATCATACTGCTTGACACTTGGACGCGTTAACTAAAAGTGCAAAATTTACCCGTCCCTTTAAAATTGATTATCTACGTGAGTAGTTTAATGATAGCCATAATTATTTAAATGGAGGTACATAAGGGTATGTTCTATCATTTTTAATAACATTTTATTATTTTCTCTGCCGTTTTTTTCTTATAATATTTATTTTACGCGAGCCATTAAAACAATCAACGACGATTTCGATTTGAAAGATATTTCGAAGCTTTTAGTTTAGAAACCCTTCGAGTCCCTTAATGATTCATATATCGTTTTGTAGCCTAAAATGTACTTTATCGTGGGCATGTGATCATTTTACCGAAGATTGCCAAAGGTCTTGGCGGTAGCCTTTTTACGAAATTGAAATTTATGGACAAATAAGTGTAATTATTTTTATGTTTTGTTTTAATCCTATAGTGTGGGGTATCATTTCATAGGTCTGTTAAAAATAATAAGGGTCTCAAAAGAAAGTTTTTATCTAATGTAAATATTTTCCGAGATAACCGCCCAAAATAAAAGAGTTCCCCCCTCTAACTTTTGATCCGTGGGTCCAAACAATATGAGAAAAAACATTAATAGTGGGCTTATAGAAAACTTTAAAATAAAACTATTTCGAACGTACCTAATCGGCCCTACCGTTTTTTAATAACTACGGAACCCTATATTGAGCATGGACCGACATGCTCTTGGCCGGTATTTTTTGATCTTTGGCTTCAATTAGCTAAAGCTTCTAATGCTGAAAAAAAATAGGTATTCACGGTTCTGCATTCATAGAATATTCTATTTTGCCCGTAGATGATGAGATGAGATGACGGGGAAGAGGCCGCTGAGGCAAAAGACAAAGATATAAATTATTTTAGGCAACATAATACCCCCAAAATTTCAAGAATAACAAGTAACATTGATTTGCTCAATAGATTTTTGCTGACATCCGATCCATACATAACTGGTTTACAAACTTTACCTCAAAAAAAAAGAAGGGTTCTTTATCTAAAGACTGTATTTCACATATTACAGATCAAATACAATGTTAATAAAACATTACGTACCTACTGTTTGTTAGACTTTTATTGCGACTTTTGAATTTTAAGCGCTGTTCTATGAACGCGTGACCACTGTGCAATATGGCATGTTATAATCCAATTTGCGGCCCTATCGCGAAAAACTAAATTTGTAAATTTCGAGGACTTGTCTTTCTCACTCTAATGACACCTTCATTGGAGTGACAGAGAAAAATCCTCGAAATTTTAGTAGGCCTGTTAACGACTTAACTCACATATCTTGATTGATATTATTTATGGTTATCTGGTTAAAATTAAATTTGTTTCATTTATTAAAAATAGAAATATATATTTAATGAAATAATCAGTTTTAACAATACAAACCTTTTTAACAATATTATAAAAACAGGCCAAATACCCCCTAAATTACTTCACTCCAATATTGTATGTACTCCTGTACAAGAAAGGTGACAAGGGTGATATAGGCAACTATCGACCTATCAGTCTGGTATCCCACATTTATAAAACTTTTATTAAAATAATTGAAAGCCGCATCTCTGGACAACTTGATCGACACCAACCGCCGAACCAAGCTGGTTTCCGCCCTGGATTCTCCACCACTGACCATCTTCACACGCTCAACCAAATCTTGGAAAAAACTGCAGAATATAAGATTCCCTTATACTTGGCATTTGTGGACTACACCAAGGCTTTCGATAGCATTACTCACCACGCTATAATAACTGCGCTCGAAAATCAAGGCATCAATCCCACTTATGTCAGTTTAATAAAAGCCATCTACAAAAATAGTACAGCCGACGTTAAGCTTGAGTCATCCGGTCCGTCGTTCAAGATACAGAGAGGTGTCAAGCAGGGAGACCCGTTATCTCCAAAACTATTCACCAGCACCCTGGAAGAAATTTTCAAGGGCCTAGCAAATTTGTGGGAGGCTAGGGGAATGGTCATGGGCGACAGGAAGTTGTCAAACCTCCGTTTCGCCGATGACATAGTTCTCTTTGCCTCTTCTGCCGCAGAACTCCAGCAAATGCTCCAAGATCTGAGCAATGCAAGTCTTCAAGTTGGACTTCAGATGAACCGTGCCAAGACTCAGGTGATGACCAATAGCACGAAACATAGGGTTGAGGTAGATGGGCACTATGTTGACGAGTATATTTACTTGGGCCAGCTAGTCTCTTTCAGCAACAGGCAAGACAAAGAAGTCGAACGCCGTGTCGAAAACGCTTGGAAGAGCTACTGGTCCATGAAAGAGCTAATGAAGGGTAACCTTCCATTGTCACTTAAGCGAAAACTCGTTGACATGTGTATTCTGCCTGTCCTAACCTACGGTGCCCAAACATGGTCGCTCACTGAGACTCAGAAGTCCAAATTGAAGATCCGCCAGCGGGCAATGGAGCGTAGTATCCTAGGTGTCAGGAGGACCGATCGCATTCGGAACACCACACTGCGCTCAAAAACCCGCATCGCTGACGTTGGTAAGAAAACTGCTAGGCTCAAGTGGGACTGGGCTGGCCACGTCTGCCGCATGCATCCGGATAGGTGGGCTACCGTAGCCACCAAGTGGATGCCACAAAATAGGCGCGGACGAGGCAGACCCAAACGGAAATGGCGGGACGACCTGGATGCCTTTCTTAACAACTGGCTGGAGGAAGCACACACTCGGGAGTCATGGAGTTTGAGGGGAGAGGCCTTTGCCAAGAAATTTAGAGGCTAATAAAAAAAAAAATAATCAGTTAAACTCGGGTGCTGTAAAACAAATTCGATCAGCTGACGCTCGGTGCCGCCATCTTGCCGTGACTAGATTGGGATATTGTGAAGGCTGAGAGTATGGAAATTTGCATCAACGTCGCGGTATGTTCTGCGAAGTCACGCCGCGATTCGCGTACAGTGTGAAGCCTTAAATTGTGTTTATTCGCGCCGTCACTAGTGTTCGTTGTTCAGTCTACTAATTTGACTTTATACTTAAAGTATCCGTCAGTTAAAATTGTTACCATCCTTATCTTAGGTCATCAGTCAAAAAAGGATAGAGCTAACATTTATTTGACAGATACTGTTAACTGGGGATTGAAAAATCAGTACTTAGAATCGTGGGACAGGGTTAACAATAAAAACTACACGCATAAAAAAGTAGAAAATATTTGATTTAATTTTAGAACTTAATACAGATCAGGTCTCTCGGTTTCATAATGGCACTCGTCACCGGTCGGTGTCCATGGGCTCGGCCGGCGTGAGCGCCAGCGGCGGCGCCACCAGGTCCTCATCAGGCGCGGCCGGGGCCGGCACCGCTAGTGGGGCCAGTGCCGAGCGCAGCTGCACGAAGCGGCGCTTGAAGGCGAGCCCACAGCCGCGCGAGCGCCGGAACTCGAGCAAAGTCAGGCCGGGGTCGGGCGCCGCGTCGCCGGCCGGCCGCGCGCGCACCGCCCACGCTCGCATGCGGACATCGCCGCCGCAGTCGATAGCGAGCAGGTGCGGCGACTGCGGGAGGCGACGCCACGCCATGGCGTGTCGGTCGAGCGCGGCCGTGAGCGCGGCCAGCGCGCGCCGCTCGTCGCCGCGCAGCCACACGCGCGTCATGCGGCGCACGAGGCGGGCGACGACGCCGGCCTGCGTCGCCTGTGTCGCCTGTGTCGCCTGCGACAGCAGCAGGTCGGCGGCGGCGGCGGGCTGCGAGTGCACGAGCAGCGCCACGTCGCCGTCGGGCTCGTCCGGCGCCGGCGAGTCTGCCGGACAGCGCGCCGCCGGCTGCGAGCACCACGTGCGCCCGTCTACAGATCACGAAACGAACTTGATTATAGACTGCCATATTCGCATTACACACAAACATTTATAAAACGTACTCAGAAATATGTATACCGGTCGTCAGTAGATCCTAATAAAAAGGAAACAAATTTCACTGTTCTATTACTCCCGCTGTAGCCCACTTAACGAAGACCAAAAGCTGCCTATCGGGGGAAAACTCGTGTATAAACGAATTTTGGCATAGTTGTAGGGAATGGTAGTTTAAACCATATACTAAAAGTACTGGTGGTTAGGGTTAGAGCTAACGGGGGGAGAGGAATGTCCTGATTTCAAATTTTTCGTAAATTGTGGCTTATAGCAAAAAACGTTCTAGTACATAAGTAATCTACATAAAGTTTTCTACAAAAAAGACATACACGTTTCCTCTGGGATCAATGTATCATGAGATATTAAAGAAAATGGTAACGAATAACGAATGAGCCAAAATAAGAAAATGGCAAAAACACAAAGTTTACCAAATATGAAATAGGCTTCACACGAAAATGGAAAATCAAGAACAGGTGACGAAAGCAGAAAGATACGAATTTAAGAAGTTGACAAAAAACGACTGGGTCGAGCCAAGAATATACCATCATTTTAACAAATTGATGTTATGATCATCAGGAAATTGATGTTATGATCATCATGTACATGAAATGTTGAAAAATATTAAAAAAGTCTAAAGAAAGAGGAAAAATTTTTTTTTTGCTGGTATTTGACATTACGTCCCATAATATTTGATGTCTAGCTAAAATGCATAGCCACTCACTTGCTTCATGTAGCTTTTGTTACATGTCATCACTCTTATTTTACATGGACATAGAGTCTATCACAAAAATCAAAGCAAGTGAGTGGATAGTTATAAAAATGAAACACATACACTTGAGATAAAAAACCTTACCAATATAGAACGTTCTCGTCGCCGACGCGTAGTTCTGTCGCGGCGCAGTGCTTTGGTAATCTAGCTTTATGAGCTCGCGGTACGTCACGGAGCTAAATCGCCAAAGCGCCGCGCCGCGCACACACGACGACATCTTTCTTCTTATTGTAGTTCTTGAACGTTCTTCAATTATTGCTTCATTTGCCCATTCTATTTAGTACTGATTTTTCAATTCCCAGTTAACAGTATGTGTCAAATAAATGTTAGCTCTATCTTTTTTTGACTGACGACCTGAGATAGGGATGGTAATCATTTTAACTAACGGATACTTTTAACTGAGAAGTGAAAAATCAGGCCTGATGTGGATATTTTGACACGAGATAATTTTATGATATGACAAATTCAAACAAAATGGAAATAACATGGCGCATATTAGAAGGCGGTCTTGGGGTCGGTTCTCGGGCTTGGCCGTGTTGAGGCACGAGGCAGCTCTGAGACGGACCACTCAGAGTCACCTAGTACCTGACACGGCGCCGCCCACTGTACCGCTGCTGATGTGTGATGTCTCAATTGTCGGTCTCCTGCTACTGATGTCCCAAGTGAACAGTAAAGCGAAAATAAATCATATTATACACAAGATAGAACATTATACAAGATGCTTGCGAACATTGCGAGATTGTAATGGTTTTTGGGTAAATTGATTCTTTTTTGTAAATAAGTTTTTCGTCATGTATTGTGATATTTTTTACGATTACAATGCTACCACAATGCCACACAACTTTATCACACCTTTTGCTCGTCAATCAAAAAGTAAAAATACACTTAACGAAATAATCTGTCACTAAAATTATAATATCTCTTGCAATGCTTGCGAGCGTTCTGTAGAAGTTTCAAGTTTTCAATATACGTAAGCGGTTTAGGGCCTTATCACACTTGCGATTTGAAAGCGAAGCGTACGCGGTGTGTTCGTCGCGTGTCCGCAACCAATTCGCTGCGATGGTGTCGCGATTACGCCGCGACTGTGTGACGAATACGCCGCGACGGCGCACCGAGTTTGCCGCGTCAAGAGTTGGTATTAAATCTTATTAATGACTGTCCAAGACTTAGATCACTGTGAGCAATTTACTGATGGCTGCGCAGCGTATTCGTTGCGCGATCGCGGCCAAATCGTAACGATTGTAAAACGTAAGTGTGATAAGGCCCTAAAGGCCTACAGATTGTGGGTAAAACTGGTATAGGGCGTTTCTTTCAGCGATCAGTACCGTGACGGAAGGAGGAGTTGCAACAACATCGATTATGCTGACTAGGTATGTACCGAATTATGTTTAAATTCAAACAATACTATTAGGGTCACTTCATATAATAATAATCACGAGATAAAAAGCAGATTCAGCCGGGTACTGACCCTGAGCCCGCTCGGGCAGCTCGTCGCGCTCGCTGACCCACGGGTGGTCGAGCAGCTGCTGCAGACTGGCCCTCCGCTGCGGGTCGGTGTGTAGAGCCCCGGCCAGCAGGGAGCCACACGTGTCGGTACTGACCCTGAGCCCGCTCGGGCAGCTCGTCGCGCTCGCTGACCCACGGGTGGTCGAGCAGCTGCTGCAGACTGGCCCTCCGCTGCGGGTCGGTGTGTAGGGCTCCAGCTAGCAGCGCGAGGGCCGCTGGAGACAGCTTGCGCCACGGGCCGCCGCGGGTGTCGCCGCCGCACCACGCCGAGTAGCGCGGGTCCGACGAGTGCGCGCGCTCCCAGGGCAACTCTGCGGGGACATGCCGTTATTAAAGATGCGATGGGACATGGGAGCCGGTAATGACCGTCGGAGACCGTGTTGGAACTTTTTGAGCGATATTGGATTTAGATGACGACAGATTTGCTAGTGCGGGAGGAAATCCCGTAACGTTTCTACTGTAGATGAGTACGCTCGAAAGGCTAATTTCGCAACAACTATAATTGCGCCACAATTTACAATAGTACATTACATCAGAGACCAAGAAAATGAGGATTTCAGGCCAAATTCGTATAGGAATATAGAATAGGTAACGAAGCCGAGAATCCGTTTTCACACCGAGGCATGTATAGGGCATTTCTCAAACATACAAAGAAATAAAAAAAATAAAAATGTTGTCGAAACTAAAAAAAAAGTTACTTTGCAAAGTATTATGAAATTCCATTTCCATCCCAGTAAGTTACTGCGCCCTAAAAGCAATATTTCCGAGTCTATTTTAAAGAACGTAAAGACAATATTTCATTGCATGTTTGAGAAATATCTTTTTTCAAGAAAACTATCCACGAGTAGCAAAAAGTTGTTCGTGTCGAATCTCAAAATGTACAAAATTTTACCAAACATCAAACACGATCGCTAATTATCAGTCACAAAAAAATACAACTATTATTATAAATTAGCAAAATATTAAATAAACAAATAAAACAAAAAAATCGTGACTATTCATGACATAACAAATTCACAATGCATATATTAAAAAAGTACCTACAGTTTTTTTTAAAGAATATATTGTAGTGCCCACAGATAAAATATAGGGAAGATTCCGTGTATTAAGACATACATGAACAAACTATTGTCATCCTTCACCCCATCTCAAGACGTATTCCATAAGGAAAAAGAGACAAATAAAGTAGCTCTACTTGGTCGTGAACTCCATCAACGACTCCATTTTCTTGAACAATGCTACCAACCTGACTAGATAAAATGTCATTACTCTTAGTGATGTCCAGTCTTCAATCGTATACTTTTATCGTCAATAATAATATTTTTACCAAATTTGGTAGCGAATACAGTAGGAATAAACCTTATTTCCTACTCAAAATCACGATCTTCTTCGATCGTGATTTCAAAATCTACATTTTAGGATAAAAATAAAATCACAAAGTTAACGAAATATTTTCTTTAATTAAAATGTCATAATGAGGGTTTCCTAAAACGTATGCCACTAGTTGGCGCCACTTAGCCGTAAGGTCCCGCTAAGAAACACAATTATCTAGCCCCAAAGAAAGACTAAGTAAATGTTTTTTTTTTTTAATAAAGTTTAAATTTTTTTATGTATTTTTTTTAACTCGTACAAAATATTTAAACCAGTAACTATAAACATAGAATTTAGACAAGTTTCTGGACCTGCTCCCGCCCTGGTGATTTCAGAAAACTCTCATTATAACATGTTTTATGGACTTATCATTCCTTAAAGCATACCTAACAATTTTGGTATGATGGCTTCTTTATAATTAAATTAATCAGTCTACACAAGTATCACATGAGCGTCATTATTAAACTTAACTTAATTTACTTGCTGGTTGACATGACATTGGATGATTACCAAATATGGTGGGTAGTACGTCAGAACAGAATGTAATCACTTATGCGCGTACCCTTGCCTGAAACAACAGCTTAAAATTGTGCGGAGCATATTTTTGAATACTCTTTAGGGTACCAGTCGTCTGCCTTTTTGATATTTTTGACCCATAATAGCCTTTGTTCAGTGTCCAGTGGAAACCTGTTGGACATTAAAAACATCGATTCATTTTTGAGTTGACTATCAATACATTTATCGATATCACGATCGGTCTCTTAAGTACCACACTATGCGATACAAATGTTTGAATCCCACTATTTATAATTACATTACGAATGTAAATACAAATGGTTTAATCACAAAACTACACATATGTATCCGACAACAAATATTGAATAAGATTTTCAGTTACTTTTACCTTAATAAGGTTCGAAATCTTAAAATTCAAGTCAAAACTAAATTGCCGGTGAAACGTAATGTCTTTTTCCCCTCACTAGCTCGTAAAGTGCTCGTTTATCCTTTAATACGAACGTGTAAAAACGCATATTATTCACTTGTGTGGCAAAGTAATGATTTTGGTTTTGGAATAACAAAACGTAAAATGCTCATGGAAATTGTTCCATATTAATGATAATTAAATAATTTGTTTGAGAATTTAGTGTAAGTAAACTACAAACCTTTATATAATATGATGATTTTAACATATAAATCCTAAAATTCCACAAGTAACAATTGTTTTAGTGAATGATGATAAGATGACTAGATGCAATCACAAAACGCAGAAAATGTCAACGTCAACATTGTCAAAGAATATTATAGGTTATAATCTTTATTTACCGACTCGAACACGCATAAAAATAGTAAACTAAACAACTTTCAGGGTGTTCTGTTATAATTTTGTAAAAATAATGAATGTGAATGATTTAATAATGCATTGGCGTTGGTGTGCAACTACAGGAATGTGTTAAAATCGTGCTGCGTTTACTTTTTCGTGCTAAGTTTATTGCGACAAAATCTTGCATTAAATACATGATGCATTTGGAAAATTATTATCACTAACCCGATGATGATTGTAATGTGAACAAATAATTACCTTTTTGAGTTTCCTCGCTCTAGTGAGGGGAAAAGTTTTGTGTTACACACGGGTGCAAATGTATTTTACTTCTCGTATGTTAAAACACTCGCTGCGCTCAGGATTCTATTTTAGAACTAGATTCTATTTTCATACTCGCGGGTAAAATACAACTTTGCACCCTTGTATAACAAATAACTATATTTTGTTCATTCAGGTAACCCTGGCGGTTTTTACACCCTGGAACCACACAAGTCATCACTTTTATCACATTCCGTGCACTTATCGAACAGAAATATACATGAAAAGCTTTATTTTAATCACTTTTACTATTTGCGGGTTAGGTGCACTAGTATACCCAAACAAAGATCGTTGACAGGCATTGCCGGCGTCACCCACAGATAAAATAGACTCGCTCTATAAATTTTATATGTCTATGGTAGTGCCCCCAACCGCCATGATGTCAATCCTGACAGCTGTCAGGTCAAAACACTATGTGTCAACAACTGACATTATTGACAGATAGTGAACTAAACTGATTGATTACCAGGGCCCGTAATTTTCATGCCGATGACATCAATTTGACGTCACGCTCCATTTAGGGTGATCCGAAATAGTTTTATTGATAATTATTAATCATTAGTCATCAATCATTTTAATCATGTACAAATAGCTTCAAAAGTAGTATATGGGTCAATCACTTTTTTTATGTCACTCGTTGCCATGGTTACGTTCTCCTGGGTCACCCTTAAATTCACAGTTTAATGGCATTAAAATTGACTAACTTTGAATTTTTTGACAGTTATGGGGCCCTTCCAAGGTGGGTCACCCACTAATCATGATAGTAGACAATGTAGGACACTTTCCCCTAGCAAACTATCACACTGTTGTCCCCTGGGTGATGTGACAGAATAACAACATAAAAAAAGTGATTGACCCATATTTACACGTAAAATAAATAATACCTACTTGATACGTGAACCATAAGTAAATCTATTTGATTTATTTCCATACATACATTTTATTTAATGATATTGTGAACACATTTCCATAATTACGTAGAAAACGGAATTCCTTTTTAACGTAAAGCACGTATCAAGTAGGTATTATTTATTTCACGTGTAAACAGACTACTTTTGAAGTTATTTGTACATGATTAAAATGATTGACGACTAATGATTAATATTTAACAATAAAACTATTTTGGATCACCCTAAATGGAGCGTGACGTCAAATTGATGTCATCGGCATGAAAGTTACGGGCCCTGTTGATTACTGTTAAAATTGATTTCATAGCAACTAGACTTTATAAACAGAAGGTGTTACTTTGGTATACTCTTGAGTCGACTCATTCGTTTTTCGTCACGTTCCTAAATTTGTCCGATTCTGCTTTCGTCACCCATTCTTCATTCGTCAAGTTAGTCTGCAGTCATTGTCGTCTTTGGCCATAATAAGTTGTTGACCTGTTTCTTGATTCGACTCAATCGTTTTTTGTCCTTTCGTATTTAGTCATATTCTAAGTTGGTACCGACTTAAGACTATGAAAATATACGAAAAACTTAGATTTAACAGCGAACATGCCGAAAGAAAATTATGACGAGTTAAGAACGAGACGGATTAAGATAAAGACGAACAATAAATTTGACCGAAGATGAGAAAGACCATCGACGATCGTGACGAATAAAGAATGGGTAACGAAAGCAGAATCGGACAAAGGGCATAGCCGGGTTAATATGGCAAAACTGCCCTTAGCGAAAAAAAATATTTCCTTTTACTGGATTATTAACCTTTAAATATGTAGTGCTTTCACCGAAAATAAAGTCTCAAATCCTTCAGGTTAAGAAAAAAAACGCATAAAAAGAAATAACATTTTTATTTTTTTTTGGCCAAAGTACTTATCCGATTTCTTTGTAATTTGGATATGTTGTAAGCAACATTAAGATCTCTTTTTAGAAAAAATAAAATAATTATTTTTAGAAAAAAAAAACAAAAAAAATGAGATAACAATTTTCTAAAAAATAAAAAAAAATAGGTACGAGATTGCGACAATTACCAAATTCGTATATTTTATGTAAAATTTAATAATCTTTAACACATATTTTTTTCAATTTCTAAAATCGCACAATCGAAAGCGCACATGGAAAATTTACTTTTTCATACTATCGAAATCTATCTAATCACTCACTTTGTATGAGGGGTTACATTTTTAAAAACATATTTCGATGTTGGTCCCATACTGAAAGTTCATCGTAGTGGTTGGTCGACTCGGTCGGTAGCGGGAAGGGAAGGAACGTCGTCCCTTTCCACCCTGTATATAACATTCGTTATAAAATAAAGTTCTTACAATTCTCCCTTCCCGTCTTTTTGTTTTTTTTTTAAATCCTCTTAATGCCTTAGCCCTTGCCGCATACAGCCACGGATTTCATGAAGGCCCGCACTCAGCACAATAAGTCGCGTTCCAAATTCAAAAAGCATTGGAATTGTTGGGAATACAACTTTACAGTGTAAAACGTAGAAGTAAAATCTTGTTTGAAATAATGTATGGGGATGTCACAAATTCGAATTTTTCACATCGTTAATCCCGATTTTAGAAATTGAAAAAAATATATGTTAAAGATTATTAAATTCTACATAAAATATACGAATTTGGTAATTGTCGCAATCTCGTACCTATTTTTTTTTTTTTAGAAAATTGTTATCTCATTTTTTTTGTTTTTTTTTTCTTATAATAATTATTTTAATTTTTCTAAAAAGAGATCTTAATGTTGCTTACAACATATCTAAATTACAAAGAAATCGGATAAGTACTTAGGCAAAAAAAAAAAAAAAAATGTTATTTCTTTTTATGCGTTTTTTTTCTTAACCTGAAGGATTTGAGACTTTATTTTCGGTGAAAGCACTACATATTTAAAGGTTAATAATCCAGTAAAAGGAAATAATTTTTTTCGCTAAGGGCAATTTTGCCATATTAACCCGGCTATGCCCTTTAGGAACATGACGAAAAACGAACGAGACGACCCAAGAGTATACCTTACTTTTCTGCAATTGTGAACTTTTCTAATGTTTTTCATAAAATATACTTTTCTACACAGTCTAATTAAGTGCACTGTAAATTATTGTAAGGTATTTACATTTTAAAATCGCTGACACTCGTGCAGAAAAAGCTCACTTTCAACACTTGCATTATAAATAACTATTTCTCCACTGACAGTAATCTAGAAGCTAATCCTTCAAATATACATTCAAACAAAAGTATCAAAGTACCAAGAATGAGCTTCCAAAAATGAAATCAACAAAACATGCAAATACAACATTGCAAATTAAATTAATCAAACACAAGCTGGAAATAAAGTGTTACGGGATGGATACTTCGCTTAACGCATTCCACAGAACTAATGTCTAAACGCCAAAAAACTTATAATCGCAATTCAAAATTATTTGTCAATCGTAATTTGAAATGTGTGGTGACGACGACAAAACACGGGACCATCATAAGCCCGATCGTCAGTACGGAACATTAAGCGAAGAAGCCATTGAAAACAAAAAAGGAACCAAAATACAATAGCAGCGGCACAGTCCTGCGGCGACAGTGGACAGTCTCTCGGTGGACGAGGGTCGGCCGGCCCGTAACTTCGGTACCATAACTTTAGGGCTGGCACGCCTACAGCTAGGATACCAAAGACACCGGCCGGCCGGCTACGCTAGTTAGCTGCTACTACGACATACTATACTGCAAATTATAAGGTTAAGTCATTCGGGTATGCTGTACTGCCCAAAACTATGTACTATGTATACTAATATTGGTATATTGACATTGTTTACAGTAAATAACTTCCAAATCGGAACAAGTCTTCGGTTTAGGGTTTCGATTGTCTTTAAAAACTAAATAGTTTTGGTCAGCATCAGCAATTGAAAATAAAATAAAGGTTGAAACACACAGGAACACAGCACAAGCGTGGCGCGACAAAGTGCTGCGTCGCAGCACGCTGGGCTTTTAGTTAATGAACATCGCACGTTTCACGAGCAGTCTACACTATTTCTAAAACTCACTAGTGTAAAAGGGTATAATAACATTAATAACTCAGAAACATGTTTGAAAACAAGATTTAACCTAGTAAGACCTTAATATACATTACAATGCGCATTGTTGAAATCCAATTTAAATCTTTGAAGTGGAATTTTTGGTGGCCCTTACGAGGTTAACGTATCTAATTGCAACCTAACTTTTTTTTAAATGTGTTTTCGGTTTTTCTGTTCTACAATACGCTACCCCAACTATTACAAGATTTTTTTTTAAATTTCAGATTTGAATATTGACACTTAAAATCTTGATTAAAATATCCCAAAAATGAAACAAAGAACCGTGTAATATTGAGGCAACGATTAGCCAAAGAATTAATACATTTTAGGGCCTCCGGTAGTTGACGCGGATTACTCGGAACGGACGCTCGTCTAACAAGAAATAGTATGAACGACGCTAACTGGGACGACTTAGGCGACAGTGTCGGTAGTGTCGGTAGTGTGTGTACCCACCGCCGGCCAGCATGGCGAGCAGCACGAGCGCGGCGGCCCACAGGTCGGCGGGGGCGGCGCGGTAGGGGCGCGAGGTGGCGCTCAACACGTCGGGCGCGCAGTACGGCAGCGTGCCGCACACGCGCGACAGCAGCCGCTCGCGCGACCCGTGCCGGAACAATGTCGCCATGCCGAAGTCCGAGATCTTCACCTAGAGGGGGAGGAACGCCGTTACTCGCGTGGACTCAGTAGACAGGGCCGAGCGGTTGGCTGTTAAACATTTCATATGACCGGCGCCAACTATTATAACCGTTTCTAAAGTGAGATCGATCGTTTCTATTTGAACCTATAATCCTTCAACTACTAAAAATTATTATAAAAACCTGCAGAAAACATGTAACCTACGTAGTATGCAAGATCACTAAATGGTATTTACAACACAATTTATTAATCGTATTCTTCTTATGTAAGATTAAATATTTAAGAGTATAAAATATCATGAAATAATACATTTAAAACAATAATTGGTATGATAGTAGGTAATTTGATACAACACGCAAAAAAATATTTTTAAAACCACATTACGAACTAAATAAATACGGCACTTCCAAGAAATGGAATGCGTCAGGCTGTTTACTACTTCAATCGTATTGTAACTAGTGGTCGCATTAAACTTAGTCGCTACAGTATTATCATTAAGGTGCATTCAGACTAGGGCTGCCAACTGTCCCGCTATATGCAGGACGTCCCGTTTCTGGGGCCCTAAAGTATAGGTCCCGCAGAGGGTTCACGCGGGACGCCAGTTGTCCCGCTTTTCAGGGGATACTAAACTGAAAATACTAAAATAATAATATGAATATGTAAATGAAAGCATTTAAGATTGTGACATGTTAATTTGAATGTACCGCGACGACAGCGGCTATAGCCTGCGAGCACCATCTACTGAACGTGTTTAACTGTGCAACTAAGTTTAACTGATATGAGCCTTATTGAACCGATTAAGCATTATTTTTTAATGTTAATGTCATTGCCTTGCCGTCCCGCATTTTACAGACAAGTCCCGCAATTAATTCGCGAAATATCCCGCATAATTGTGATCTTTGGTTGGCAGCCCTAATTCAGACCAAAAGAGCATTCGCTATTCTATCCCCCACTCTACGAAATCAACGAATCACGTTTTGTGTAACGATCGAATTTCGTAGAGTAGGGGGTTAGCAAATGCTTGTTTGGTCTGAATGCACCTTTAGCGCCAGGCCAGAAACACTGTCTGTGACGCTAAAGGTTGCGTCACAGCACACCACGCGAGTGCGGCGCGTCGCGACACGAGTTTGGCTGCAGTTTACTCGCACTTCAGTGAAAAGACGCCATTTAAGATGATTCAAGTGTAAAATTAAAGACTGACAATTTGGATATTAATGAAACATGAAACCAACTTTTAAATTGAGTTCGAAAGCTAGGACTTAGGACAGGCCTGCTGCCGCGATCGCGAATACCGAAATTCGTAAATTTCGGGGATTTGTCTCTGTCATTCCAACGAAAGGAGTCATTAGAGTGACAGAGAAAATCCCCTCAATTTACAAATTTCGTAGTTCGCGGTAGGGCCGCACATGTATCGCGAACTTATTTACATATTGAGGTCGTTGAACGCTTGGTAGCTCTATTTTCTCACATTCTTTTCTTTGGTGTCACTTTAAATGAGACACGTTTTGGCCCTTGGACTTTTAAATCATTGAAAGAACATGTTCGACTATCTTTAGGATAGTTAGTCTTTGATTGCTGTAAAATGATGTACTTAAAAAAAAAAACCAAGTTCTACGTTTCGTCGGCACTGACCTGGTCCCGGTCGTCGAGCAGCACGTTCTCGGGCTTGAGGTCGCGGTGCGCGACGCCGCGCTGGTGCAGGTAGGCGAGCCCGCGCAGCAGCTGCCGCCAGTAGCGCCGCGCCAGCCACGCGCACATGCCGCGGTCCGGCTCGATGCGGTCAAATAACTCGCCTCCCTGTGCAATCTTTGCTTTTTATTTCGAAAACACAGGTGTAATACGTAACTTCTTAAGGGCTAACCACAGGCTCGTAAGATTTTGCGGCAAATATGTGAACTTAATTAGAAATGATGAGACCGTGCAGCATGAAGTCTAATAGTCCGCTGTAGATGGACCTAATTATAGTTCGGGAAATATTATTTGACCGACTCTTATCTTATTTACGACCTTTTGTTTTGCATCATTAACAATAGAAAAGTGCTCGACTGCTGATTGTCTAGTAAGTGTTAACGCAAAACAAAAGGTCCTAAGTAAGATAACAGTCGGTCAAATAATATTTCCCGAACTATAATTAGTCGTATTACTCATTCAGAACAGAATAGACAGGTTTCCACGCCGCATACAATTCACACATGTTGGTCATGTAGTCGCGTGATTTCCGCGCTGCGACAGTGTGCCGGAACCTTTACGATAAGACTCTCGTGACGGTACGCAGTACGCACCTGCGCATACTCGAGGAACATGTAGTGGTGCGGCGGCGCGGCGCGGGCGCCGAGACAGCGCAGCACGTGCGGGTGCCGCAGCGCCCTGTGTAGTGCGGCCTCGCGCGCCGCCGCCGTCAGCGCCGCGTCGCCCGCGTCGGCGCGCACCGTCTTCAGCGCCACGCAGGCGCCGCTGCCGCTGTTCACCAGGAGCCGCACCCTGGGGACCGGTGCGGGTCAGACTCGTGCTAAACTGGGACGTCCGCGCGTCCCCGCTGACGGGATACTCCCCTCAATTGGACGAAGTTACGCAAAAAGGATCCAATCCACATGATCTGTCGGTTTAAAGTTAGACTGTAAATAAAATAATTGGAATAAAAAATCATGTGGTTAGGATCCCTTTTGCATAACTCGCAATACTTGACCCACTTCCAATAGTTTGGTTCGATTGAGCATACAATACTTCTTTATTGCACACCTCAGATATAATTTTTGTCGCGCGTTCTCGGCGCTGCGAACGTGTGACGGAACCTTAAAGGCCCGGCCACGACATTGGTCTAAGGCGATCGGCTTAGCGGAAAACCATGCGTGCGAGAAGAAATTCCCCTATTGGCATCTCGTCCCAACTTATGAATTCGCTCGCCGCTGGTCGCCTTAGATCTATCTATCTAGACCAATGTCGTGGCCGGACCTTAACGCACCGACCGAGTACGGTAACAAGCAACTGAATTATCCCAAAGCTGGTGCAAATTTAGTAGGGAATTTATTTGTTAATCAAACATTGTGTGTCAGCAAGAAGATATTTCTGAGCATTCAGGCAGTTCCCATATATCTAATGTCGACTGTACAAAACTTGGTTCTGTCTGATGTCGTTGTTGCAAGTCTACATCTCCATTCCAGTACATAAATCATGGGTACATTCGTATTTACGGTATACTCTTGGGTCGTCTCGTTCGTTTTTCGTCACGTTCCTAAATTTGTCCGATTCTGCTTTCGTTTCCCATTCTTTATTCGTCACGATCGTCGATGGTCTTTCTCATCTTCGGTCAAATTTGTTGTTCGTCTTTATCTTAATCCGTCTCGTTCTTAACTCGTCATAATTTTCTTTCGGCATGTTCGCTGTTAAATCTATATTTTTCGTATATTTTCAGTCTTAAGTGGGTACCAACTTAGAATATGACCAAATACGAAATGACAAAAAAATATTGAGTCGAAATAAGAAAAAGGTCAACAACTTATTATGGTCAAAGACGACAATGACTGCAGACTAACTTGACGAATGAAGAATGGGTGACGAAAGCAGAATCGGACAAATTTAGGAACGTGACGAAAAACGAATGACACGACCCAAGAGTATACCGTATTTACATATTCACGAGCGTCAGACGTGAACTTTTCCGATTCTCTTTATAGCCAGTTAAAACGAATAATGAGCTTTTTAGTGTTTCACGGGCACGTTCAATCCTTATTCCAGTAAAAAGTATAGCGAACAATCGTCAGAGTTCAAGGACGCTCTCGGCCAAGTAATGTGTGAAATAAATATACCTACATACAAGCTATAGCTGCTAGATTTTAGTCTAGTCCGAAATAAGTCGTCAGCTTGCGACCTTGGATGTGTGCGCCATACATTTACATTACACCGCGAGTTCTCATTATGCACAGTTGCACACCTAACTACGTCAATTCCTAGAAAGCAGAATTGATAACGAATAGTTCTTATAAGTATATAACTTTTTTGTTTAGTTCGCATTTAATTATTTGGTTGGATCATTTCTATTTGTTGTCTTGTTAACTATGAGATAAAATTAGCCTTATTCTAGTATTTCTAGAGATTATGTAGCTATCTATTATTTTCTAAATATTTAGACCATTACTTTTTAATAGGAGTCGCGTGTTCTGAAATTTGTAAGCTATAGACAATTAGACATGGCAGAGAGTGCTTTGAAAATTTCGCTACATATTTTTGGTCGGCCTTCGAGCTCAGCCGGCAGTGACTCTGCCTACGAGGCTGGAGGTTGTGTATGACCCTCCAGAGATATTTATTTATTATAAAATATTATATGTCATGTATCAAAAAAAGAGCAATTTCACCAACGTGGTGGTCGAGCCCACGTACATCTAATCACTACATAGTATAAAATAAAGTCACTTGTTCTGTCCCTATGTACGCTTAAATCTTTAAAACTACGCAACGGATTTTGATGAGATTTTTTTAATAGGCAGAGTAATTCAAGATGAAGGTTTTTATGTAGGTATAGTACCCGTGCGCAGCCGGGGCGGTTCGCTAGTATTTTATAATTTATATTGTTTCTTAAAAAAGTAAAATCAAAATATTTAATAAAATAATTTGATGTTTCACAAAAACTATTTATATTTTTATTTTGACTGCTGAATCCTAAGTGAAGTATCAAAAACAAGTGATTTTTCCTTGTAACTGTGTGGTCTGGGCACTACTCGCGGTCGCAGCACTCGCGCGGCGGCGGCGCCGAGACGCCCAAATCTCGGCGCAGTGACCGCGCGGGGTGGATAAACTCTCAAGGATGGTGTTTTTGCTCCGCGCCGCCGCCGCCGCCGCTGCAGCGCGGTTCCGCCTCGACCCGTCATCTCTAATGCCATTTTGAATATTGCTTGACAACTTGCTCTCGCAAACTAATTTTCTAAGCTCCTACAAAGGGAGTGGCTCTCTGATCAGTGATCACTGATCACTCTACTGATGTACATCACGGGTGCACGGGTCCAAGAAAAGTAACATGGTCCGCGGCTCTACACGGTCTCTAACTTCGAAATGCGCAATGAACTCGAGGTTTCGTTTGTCACCCTAACGACGCCTTGGTTGGTGTGACAGAGACAACTCCTCGATATTTACGAATTTCGAAATTGGCGGTAGTAGGCCAGTATAATTTTCCGAGCGTTTTTCCTGATCGAAGGAACATAATAACATCGGCCAAGTGCGTGTCGGACTCGCGTACAAAGGGTTCCGTAGCAGCAATTTTTTTTCTATAATCCTTACGTATTTATATTTTTTTAAGATGACTTTGCCTTTCATACCCTGCATGCTTATGTAGCTACATCGAATTAAAAAAAACCATTATGCATGGCGGAACACACCAAAAATTTTTGTAACTGGGTATTTAGTATCATCATTTTGTTGCGGTTCATACAAAACATACAATTCCTTATCAAATTTAATTACTGTGGTACTTTCCGAGTAAATCGGCTGCGCATGTCCGTCTGGACATGACGAATTTATGAAGGGTTTCGTATACAACGGAATACTAATTGTTTAGTAGTTTTTTTACCGTTTATTTGCTGTACAACGTATACATCAATTAATTATATATATATAATATAATAAATAAATATCTAGGGACATCTTACACAAATCAACCTAGTCCCATGGAAAGCTCAATTAAGGCTTGTGATGTGGGTCTGGGTACTAGGCGACGATATAATATTAATAGAGAGATACATAAAGATACTTAAATATATAGACATGTATGTCAAATATTTGTGATAAATAATTACACAAATAATGCCCTCGCCGGGATTCGAACCCGGAACTTCCAGCTTCGTAGGCAGGGTCACTACCAACTAAGCTACGGAGGCTACTAATTATCTAAGATTGACTCCTGTGGCATTGTACCGAGGATGCTGGCGGCATTTCATCGCTGTATAGCAATACTAATACGATGTGCGAGAAAGTCGCCAGCTTCCTTTAGTAGGTTTCAAATTAAAATTACAAATAAAAATGTCCAGAAGGGCACACGGGAGATATCACGCGTAACTAAATTTCTTCTCCCAAAATATACCATTTCAATCCGTAACAACAGGTAATACAAGGATGCCTTTACCTTTTAAGTGTATGTACCTATATACCTATATCTTTTTATCGCGCCCTTATCAGTCCAAATTATTGCAGGCGCTCTGAAGGTCGGGTTTACAAACAAGAAAACGTGTTGCTTAGTGCAAAGGCACAGGCCTAAGCAGATATGCAGGTAGTTGTTTAAAGTAAGACATTTTTATTAATATCTTGAAAACAGCTAAGTTAGCTTGTTAGTAGGTTTTCTCTTAATCCTTCTAGATCAGATAATAAATTTATTATGATAAAACAAAGCACATTAAATGCTAAGTAAGCATTAGAACATAAATTAAATATTTGCATAGGTATTTATATCTGTAACTTTTTTTTTGCATCATTGCAGTAACCGTTATAATGGCGGGAACACATCCTGAATTCGATGGATTTATATTGCATTATTTAGTACTGAATTTGTACTATTTGGTACCTGTTGTAAAAAAATTTGTACCCCTTCTATTTCAAAGTTATATTCAATCAGTCTGGTCCCGCCATTATAACGTTATAATGGCGGAACCAGTCCTGAATTCTGTCCATATTCTGTCGATTCATATTGCATTATTTAGTATCGAATTTGTACTATTTGGTACCTCTTGTAAAAAAATTAGTACCTCCTCAGTTTCAAAATTATACTTCAAACAGTCTGGTCCCGCCATTATAACGTTATAATGGCGGAACCAGGTCTTGAATTCGATCGATTCATATTGCATTATTTAGTACTGAATTTGTACTATTTGGTACCTGTTGTAAAAAAAATTGTACCTCTTCCATTTCAAAATTATACATCAAATAGTCTGGTCCCGCCATTATAACGTTATAATGGCGGAACCAGGTCCTGAATTCTGTCCATATTCTGATGATTCATATTGCATTATTTAGTACCGAATTTGTACTATTTGGTACCTCTTGTAAAAAAAATTGTACCTCTTCCATTTCAAAATTATTAAAAAAAAGTATGGTTCAAATGGTCTGGCGGAACCAGACTATTTCAAATATAATTTTGAAATGAAAGAGGTACAATTTTTTTTACAAGAGGTACCAAATAGTACAAATTCAGTACTAAATAATGCAATATGAATCGATCGAATTCAGGACCTGGTTCCGCCATTATAACGTTATAATGGCGGGACCAGACTCTTTGAAGTATAATTTTGAAATGGAAGAGGTACAATTTTTTTTACAACAGGTACCAAATAGTACAAATTCAGTACTAAATAATGCAATATGATTTACAACAGGTACCAAATAGTACAAATTCAGTACTAAATAATGCAATATGAATCGATCGAATTCAGGACCTGGTTCCGCCATTATAACGTTATAATGGCGGGACCAGACTGTTTGAAGTATAATTTTGAAATGGAGGAGGTACAATTTTTTTTACAAGAGGTACCAAATAGTACAAATTCGGTACTAAATAATGCAATATGAATCGACAGAATATGGACAGAATTCAGGACTGGTTCCGCCATTATAACGTTATAATGGCGGGACCAGACTGATTGAATATAACTTTGAAATAGAAGAGGTACAAATTTTTTTACAACAGGTACCAAATAGTACAAATTCAGTACTAAATAATGCAATATGATTCGATCGAATTCAGGATCTGGTCCCGCCATTATAACGGTTACTCATTGCAGGTGTCCTGTTACTACGAAAAGAGTGTGTTCATCACTTTGTATTTGACCTTGGGTCCTTGGAACTGATACCTATGAAGGAAGTTATTAATGGTACTCCCACATTGGCATTACAAAATGTTATCATCTTTCTCTCTTTGACACTCTAGTATTCCATAACATTGTCCTAGTCAAACTAAATGTTATAACATTAAATAACATCAGATAAATAAATAAATAAATATCTTGGGACATCTTACACAAATCAACCCAGTCCCACGGTAAGCTCAATTAAGGCTTGTGTTGTGGGTACCAGGCGACGATATATATAATAGATAGATACGTATAGATACTTAGATACATACACAGCCATGACCAAGGAACAAACATTTGTGATAAATAAATACACAAAGAATGTCCTCGCCGGAATTCGAACCCGGAACCTCCAGCTTCGTAGGCAGGGTCACTACCAACTAGGCTACAGAGGCTGACAAAGAGGCTGATAAGTGTCAGTGTCTCCTAAGCAACCCAACCAAGTAGAGACAATAAGTCTTCCTGATGTAGAAGACAACAGGGCTCTACTATAGTACCTATATTGTCAGCCTTCATAGCCTAGTTGGTAGTTACCCTGCCTACGAAGCTGGGGTTCCGGGTTCAAATCCCGGCGAGGGCATTATTTGTGTTTTGAAATACAACGATTGCAATGAATAATTCATGAAAAATTTTTGCTTTGACTACATATAAGTATAGAAACCATCAGTGGGCAACAAAATGCATGGATCAAAACCGCTTCTCTTGCAATGCAGAACATTTATTTCTATGGTCACCACCTACAGAAAATTTATTTAGCTCATGTTCATGATGTTATATCAGCTGGTGACTACAGAATATAGCATTGTGGTCCGTGAACACAATGGGCTTCCCATGTTATTACAGTTTGTATTAAAATATTAACTCTGCTTTTAAAACAAATATTCTTCAATTTCCTTCACCCCACCCAAAAGAACATTCAAAGAAATGCCTTTGTTACGGTGGACATGTCTTTGCTCTTATTTACAGGGCATAGCTAACTATGGGGTTATACTTCAAAGTCACATGTGCATGTGCATCCGAGACATTCAACTTAACTTCCTACTTTAAACTCTATGAATATGGTTCAGATTATCAATCTAAATATGTACATAAACATGGACAACAATCCATTAACAATTATATAACAGCCCGGCAACCCCATCAACATACCCATACAGGTTAAATTGCTCTGGCTTGTCATCAATAAATGCATGGCTATGCATTAGAGCCATTAACGTAAGATACCAAATCACCTTGATTATAAATATATTAAATGTTAAATGCTCGAAATAAAGCTGTCAAACAATGTCCCAATAATATTTGTTTTTTTTTAATACACACACAAAACAAAAATATTTTTTTAACAAGGTAGTGTGTATAATGTAGGGATTAGACTGGACTAAAGGGAGAGCGTGCTCCAATCGGTTAACCTAATGCAATGGTGCAGAAAGAAATTAGAAAAATCGGCAAGTACTCACTCTCCATAGGCGCCCTCGCCCAGCACCTGCGCCACCAGCCAGCCGTCCACGAACTCGCCGCCCGCCGGCGCCGGCTCGGCCGCCATGTCGCGCGCCGCCCGCCGCGGCTCCTGCAACAGCGCGCGTCAGTGTCCTGTTGTCGGGCCCGAGCTGCATCGCGGCCGGCGGCCCGCCCGACCACGCCGCCGCCCGCCGCGATGTGGCCGCCGACCATTTTTTCCCACCCGAAACCCCCAAATGTTTCCAGAATTTCAAAAAATAAGACCTAATCGAGATCCTCGATCGTCATCCGACTCCCGAGGACCGTATCTACGTGTAAATCGAGCGTTTCGAAGATGGTAAATGGCGGAGGGCACGTGGAGATCGGCGAACAAAGCGAGCGCCGCCGTCGGCGATGTTACCTTCCCACCTCGTCCGATAACGGTAATCGCTCGCCCGGAACGTCGATATCTCGGTCTTTACGATGGATTCTGAACGATGAAAGTACTTGGAAGATTTTAATAATTATGAATGTTCAGCACTAACCGTTTAACGACTACACCATTTTGCCATTTTCCTCCCAAGGATCGTTCGCCAATCGCTGACCGCGCCATCGTTCGAGCTCGATCGGCATTTTTTCGGACAAAAAGATCAATGGCTGACTGACGTTCTGAGTACCTTTTCGTATTATCTTTTTGCAGATCAAATCCTACAATGGAACCGTCTCGGTCACAAAAAACAATGCTCTATTTTGTCTCAATTAACATTTTACACTAAATTTTTAACACAGTCAAATAAACTATCTTCTCAATAATTATGAAAAATCATAAGCACATGCAATCATTTGCATACGATTGTTATATTTAGTTTCAGAACGTATTGAGACCATAGACACTATTTCCTCCGATTTAAGGCTAGTGCGCATTGTACAATTTGAGTTACATTTTATTTTTGTTACAACCAAGTTACAACTTTTTAAAGTGGTCTGATGAGCAATTTACTCGGTATAAAAGTTTCTTCTTGTATTCTCTCAATGTGTATTTCTCCACGCAAGATATTTAATCTAGAAGTTAAATAAAATCTAATAAATAAATGAAGCTAATGTATTTCGTGCGATGTGGAAGAGGATTAAAGACACAGTCCGAAAAGTCAATTCAATCAGTAGACAAAAAGGCAACAAGCAAATTTAGTCGCGAAGGCTTACTGGCTTGGCCCGCATTTTAATTTTAGAAATAAGATAGGGGATAAAATCTCTACGCAGCAACAAAAACTTTACATTGATAATAGTGCTAATACTACTGTCTGCGTATGGCTTGAAGGCGTATGGAGTACCTATTAGTTTGATCATCAAAGAAAACGAATAAATGAAAGTGGAAAAAATCTCTTAGACTCTCATTTACTCAATTTTATTATGAACTTTGCATTAGGCCACTTAGGCCCTACCGCGAACCCCGAATGAAGTTTTCCTTTCCTGTCCCACTTAAGTCAGAATTCACGAGTGCTAGAGAGAGGCAACACAACGTGTAAGTTTGGGAATTGAAATATTGGAGAGGAGAGAAGAATAGTGGATGCAGCAAAATATACCGTTCTTGTATAAAAAATGAACAAGTTTTAGAACTCATACCGTGTATCCATTACTTTATAAGCACTGTCTGTCATTTCTAACCATAGGCAAACATTTTTAGAACCATTTTTTTCTTGTTGTTGAAGCCCGGAAGTAGGTAACAATACAATACTATTAGACATTAGACAGTCAGTAATCGAAACAAACGGGAAGAACTAAGTTTAACGATAATTCACTCTTTATAATGGTAAATACATTTCGTTGTTATTTTACGTTTTTTTGTACGTACGAAAAATATAACTAGTGTTTTTCTTTGTTCTAGGCCGGATACTCTGAAGACCAGTTGGCTGGTGAGTAATCGCTTAGTAATTTCATGACTCGCTTTTACCAGTAGTTTTCATGAAAGACTCGACGTGGACAAAGCCTGCAGTCGCAGCCGCGGCCGGCCGCCGTGTGGTGAGTCATGTCAATCAACGTCTCTGCGGAGAGGCTGTCGCAAGCGGGCGCCCTAGTTTCCTTATATGGTGTGTATTTTAAAGCGATTCTGGCAGGTCTGGGACAACGAGTCGCCAGTCGCCCGCCGGTCGCACATTCGCCATGTTCATGTACGAGCCGCCATCCAAGCTGCAGCTCAGCTCTGTGGAAGGTTCGTATCCCTGTCCTGTGATGACCAGCACAGTAATTGCATGACACAGTAGTACTAAGTAAAGTGATGAGAGGTGTGGTCGGCGGTAGTGACGCGTCGTGTCCGTTGTTGCAGAGTTCCAGGAGGCGTTCCAGCTGTTCGACTCGCGCGGCGACGGCAAGATCCACGTCGCGCAGATCGGCGACGCGCTGCGCGCGCTGGGGCAGAACCCCACCGAGTCTGACGTCAAGAAGTGCACCCTCCACCTGAAGCCGGATGAGCGCATCTCCTTTGAAGTCTTCCTGCCCATTTACCAGGTATGCACACACCCTATTCCGACATAGCACAGAAACAATAACAAGTGTAACAGTAACCCTTCCAGCTTGTACCAGATGGTCCATTCATTCTTGTTATCAGCTGCTTTTCATTAAAGAAATCAATAGATATACACAGAAAGTGTTGTTGCTTCCTCTGTGGGAGATGTTTATTAAACAGTGAACATTTTTAAGCACTGCTTTGTTATGTCTGAGCAGCATATGAAGAGGAAGGCAGTAGCCTGCCTGATGAAATTATAATTATATGCCTATCTATTCCACATTAGAGTTATATTATATACAAATATTTGTATTAGTACCCATGAATGTCTATTATGGGGGTGCACATCTACCAATATTTTCTTCTCCACCTGGTAGCTATTAAAGTGTAAGGTACTTGTGTGTGTATGTTTTAACCTATTTGAATTGTATTTGATATGCCTCCTTTTGAGGGAGTAAGAATTAATAGGCTAAGTAGTTAGAACATAAAAAAGTTTACGCGATTAAGACCCGTTTGGTCTGTAAAATATGAGTGATAATCATGAAAGTTTAAATCAATATATAGAACATAAAAGTTCCCCATAAGCCCTATGCAACCATTGTCACTTGGGTGCTAATAAATTCATAAATATGTACCATAGCCCTAGCAATATGAGCTGCAAAATAAGTTAATTCACCAAAATAAACGGTTTTCATTTTATTTTTAGTCTTGGGCTAGGTGCAGTTTGGAATAGATATCACTGAAGAAAGCTGACTAATTCTAACAAGACCTATATTATATATATTGAAAAATACATGTTTGAAAGAGGTAAACAAAAGGCGGTCTTATCGCTAAAGAGCGATCTCTTCCAGACAACCTTTGGGTAGAGGAGATAAGAAAGTAAATGTTGATAGTAGGTGGTGCAAAACTGAGAAAAATGGTCTGATGCTAAGGAATGTAAAAATAAACACAAAATACGAATAGGTATTATATATAGATACACATATCAACGTTTGATATGTCACCGTCGATTATTCTAAATAGGTTTATTAGAAGAGATTGTGTATGTGTACCTACACACTAACTTATATTCACACTGCACTCATGCACTGGTACTTTATTTGTATGCCAGTAACGACTACTTCTGGAATAGTTTTTTTTTTGACATGACGCACGATGATTTATGGAAATATCTTAATTTATGTATATAGTGGACATTAGTGGCTATGTTTGCATATTTTTTTTGTAGGTGTACCTCCGCGTGAAATAAAAAAAATATGGAAAAAAAAACAAGAACCCTTTTTTTATTATGAAAAATAAGGACAAGATGCAGATTAAAAATATGCATTTTGTAGTTTATTTTATTGTTATCAAACACAATTTTGTTTGGTTGATCTAACTTGAACAGTTTACGAAATATGCCACTTTCAACGGCACCCTGTATATTTTACATTATCTTGAATAACTCTAAAACAAAAGAAGATCTAGAGCTGATATTAAGCATGGAGTATTCTTAGGTCCTGCTAGTACACCACCTAAAATATTGACCTCATCCGTGGGGAAAGGCACCTCTTGTTCGGTAAGGCTGCTAAACCCTTTGGCAAGCCTTCTGTCAAATTAGTATGAAACCTCGACAACCATCGTGAGAGTGTGCGCCCTGACATAAAATGGGTATTTCTCATATAAATTTGTGAGTTGTCACAGCCATGTACAGAAAGTTAAACTTACCTAAACCTCATTTTCTACATTTTTATATATGAACAGAAAGCTCGACGCAGGGGCTACTTCACAAATAGGTATCAAAATGTTGTTCTTGGAAACCCTTAACTTTCGTAGGCCATTACCACGAAAATCGAAATTCGTAAATTTCGAGGATTTTTCTCTGTCACTCAAACGAATATGTCATTAGAGTGAGAGAGACAAATCGTCGAAATTTACGAATTTCGTTTTTCGCGGTAGGGCCGATGGTTATGACATACTGTCAAATTAAATAAGAAATGCCCATAAATAATCCTCCCTTGTGCACCTGCAGGCGATCAGCAAGGCGCGCAGCGGCGACACGGCGCACGACTTCATCGAGGGGCTGCGCCACTTCGACAAGGACGGCAACGGCTTCATCTCCTCCGCCGAGCTGCGCCATCTGCTCTCCACGCTCGGGGAGAAGCTGGCTGACGACGAGGTACACAGCGTGCGGTCAACCTTACTATAGCCTAGCTAGGCGGCCTCTCAGTCGTTACTGTCTATGAAGCTGAAATTTCCGGGTCGGGTTCGAGTCCTGGTGAGGGCATGTGGGCACTTTTTTAATGTCACTCGTTGCCATGGTTACATTCTCCTGGGTCACCCTTAAAATCACGTTTTTTAGCATAAAAAATTACAAATTTTTGAATTTTATGACAGTTACGTTGCCTTTCCAAGATGGGTCCACTGATCATGATAGACATGGTCCACTGATCATGATAGAGTGTGTAAGATACTTTTTTCTAACGAACTATGCTACTGTTGTCCCTTGGGTGACGTGACAGAATAACAACATAAAAAAAGTGATTGACCCATGTATTTGTGTGCTTAGCACAAATAATTGTGATTTGTTTGTGGTTGTTTACTACATATTTCAGTATTTGTACGTATCTAAATTTAAATATCTATCAAAATATTGAAATAAGAATAAGAAGAATATAAATATTGTAGCCAGTTGCATTATCATGATAGCTACAACATTTCAAATATGAATTCATTCATAAAATATTATTTGAAAATCAAATATCAATCGAAGACAAAGGGCACAGCGCTATACTAATGATAAGCTTTTACTTACCTTGTTACTTGTTGACTACAAACATGACATTTTGAGCAACAATTTTGTTTATCGTAAAGGTAGCTAGTTGCTTTAGAAATGCGTCACTAATTGCCTAATTTATTATCTTAACGAGAATGCACTCACTAGGAAGAAATGTTGATAAGGCTCCTAACACACATTCCTCGCAAGGTATCCTGATATATATTTCTCGTGAAAAAAGAAACGCAGCCATAGAAGCTTTAAAGGAAGTGTCATTGCTGCAAAAGATAATACAAATAAATGTTTATGGTTTATATTGTGTGTCCCAATATCCTGCAAATTGTTCTATGCAAGTTCACCTCTAACTATAATGTTTTTTTTTCTGATGAAAGACCAACACCCTCTGCCAGCATTAATGCTGAGTTATAATTATAATCATTTGGGTTCAATGCTTGTTTTTTTAGGTGTTTCTTATTTTACTTTACTTTCATTTGTTGACGGTTGTCTGCCTACAAACAAATCTGAATTTGAGCCACTTTCCCGTTTGATAACTGGGAAATGGGATTGAAATTTGTTTACACGTGTAAGGTAGATGTTGATTCAATAAAATGATGTTGTGGAACTCAGTTGGTCTGATGATGGAGTCTGATGGTGGGCACAGGAACTCTGGAACAAACCGACTTAACCCTATCAAGTTTGGAATCATTATATTCGTCTTAATGAGTACTAGATGAAATGACTGAAGAAAATACAGTTGGCAATAAAAGCCTGTATAATAATTATATTTTTCATCAGACTTGCTGTCTAAGCGCGCCATTGCTTGCATGCGTAGCGGGAGTATTAGAAAAGTGAAATTCCCTAGGGAGTAATAGAAATGCCAGTATGTCATTTAATAATATTATGTCTTAAAACTTATTTTTTTGGCTCGCAAGTGTGATGAAAAACATTGTATGCATCATGGTCGGTAAGCGGAATACTAACTCAAGTCATTAAAAGCCCTCCGCTTACGGCGTCGGGCTTCTAACACTCTCGTTAGTAATTCCGTACTTCCTTTGATGCACAATGTACTAATATCATTTCTTGTTACAGATGTAGTGAGTAATGACTTGCCTTCGGCAACGTTCGTCAACGTCATGCTGTTTCAGTCTATCTCACTGAGACTGACAGTAATAGCTGTCATGCTACTTCAGTCAGACTCGGTGACACTGCCTGAAACAGCATGTGTTTACGATCGTTTCTGAAGGCAAGTAATTTCTCACTACACCTGTACACTTAGCTGTAAAATCGTTTCCCCGAAGGGATTACAATATATTAGCTGTACTTCAATCGATTTTCTTTAAAATCTCAACACAGAATTTTATTAGATAAAACGTGATTATGGCGAGTATTGTGATCAGGTTACATGTTTGGTCCTGTCCTCGCAGGTGGAGCAGCTGCTGCAGGGGCAGGAGGACTCGCAGGGGAACGTCAACTACGAGAACTTCGTGCACCTCGTCATGCAGGGCTGAGCCGGGCCTTCTCCACCTCCACCCCACACCAGCGGCTTCCAGACACACACACTTTACTATACAGACCTAAAGCCGAAACAACTGCAAGTTATTGCTGTAACAAAGCTGTATGCGAAATTTTTTTGGGAACATTGGGAGATATTTTATAGAAATTTCAATGCAGTTACAGTTTTGCACTTTGCTGCCAAGTATATTGCTTTTAGTATTTGCATATAAATTACAGTTCAATTGTTGTCTTACGATAGAAATCTGTTAATTTAATATATTTGAATAAGTATAAGAATCTGTGACAGCATTTATATAGAGTAATCGTGTGTGGCCGCCGCGCCGTAGCCATAGACTTCAAGTTAACATGTAATTCCCGTGCGTTTATTCCAAAATAATATTATTATCATTATTGTAGTTATGTTAAGAGATTTTATACGGTTATTGTATGTACAAATGTGATTTTAACAAAGTGTACCTATTATAAGTACTTACTAACTTTACTGGAGTTTATTTTGTCTCCTCCTAGTGCCTCCTGTACCGACAGCCTGCCGATGCCGGGTTACGATATTTCTGCTGCCACCAGGCGGCGCTACGTAGGTGTTAGGTCCAAACAGCTGTCAGATTCATAGGTACTGAGTATACTGAAGACCGATCTCAAAAAGGGGAGCAAAGTCACTGGCACTAAAGAAAATAATAAGTAATTTTTTTTAAGAATAAATAAACCAAAACTTAGATGTATAGAAAATTCAATTTCCGTATTTATGTTGCCAGATCGATGAACCTTGCGCTACAGTGCTGCCATCTTACCGCCCTATAGTGGCAGAAAAAGTATCGAAAACTCTCATAGAAAATCGTACATTTCGACGTCTGTCTCTTTCATTTAATATGCTGTTGTCCAAAAAGAGCACGTAGATGGGGTTTATAAGTAGACCTCACGTCTATTTTCATACAGTGAACGTTTCTGAAAAATATTCACATGATTTGTGCACAATCCCTTATCGAACGAATAGACTACATTCTAGTGTATAGTGTAATTAGTATAGTATATACCAACTATCACGTATATCGATTAAATTTGTTCTTTTAACATAGTAAATTGAATTCATATGTAGATGTGTTATCAGTTGAAAACGTAATTTTTTCACCCTTAAAAAAATAAAATTACTTTATAATTTTTTCCATCTACTAACGCCATCTGTTAGAAGAATGAAGAATTAATTCAAATCTCGTCTATGGATTGAGTGAAATGATTGAGCACCCTTAAAAAAAAATTATATTCTGTTGATTTAGTAATAGTTCTCAGGCGCGGATCCAGGGGGGGGGGGGGGCAATGGGGGCACTTGCCCCCCCCCCCCCTCACACTGGACTTTTGTATGGCTAGGTGGTGTTTCAAGTATAAAATGCTATCATATCATAGGGCAGTGCCCCCCCCCCCCTCAACGAAGTCCTGGATCCGCGCCTGATAGTTCTAAAACAATAGGGATGATGACTGTAGTTAAAATAAATTATTTAACAATATGCACGACATAATACACAAAGAAATTATTACTAAGATGTAGATTGCAGTATTTTTTGTACAGAACTTCTATTTAATAAATTGAAAAGAACTTAAAAGAGTAGGTCATTTGGCAGTACTCAAACGTGACGTCACTTTTGAGTATTTCATATAAAATTCCATACTATTCCATGGTGGGGATCGTTTTGACAGTTCGAAAAAAGATGCTGATTTGACTTGTCAGTCATCATGCCTATTGTAAAACTAATCCATGTAATTGTAAAACAGATAAAATATTTATCCTTTGACTGCTCACTCAGTTCTTAGAAACTACCAACGACATCCGGGAATGCGTTCTTTTAACATATAATATTTATACACTTACTAATATTTAGTAAATCTATAATTTGTAGATCACCAAGTAGTAATATTTTTTTTGTGGCTGAAATAAAAAATAAGTACATTCCAGTTGCTTGTAGGGTTTTGGAATCCAGAATAGGTCCTTTACGGGTTTAGGGAATTCAGCTACTTTATGAAGTAGTAATAATATACGAGTACATAGGTATCTACATAAGTGACAGTAGTAGCACCTAATTTGCACCTAATACTATGTTTGGTGATTTCAATTTTTCATCGACCCAGTAGAAACTTGATACTAGTAACGCCATCTGTTGGCGAGTAGCTGCGACTCTCCTAAACAGAAACTCGGGATATTAGTCCTATAATGACCTCTTTTTCTCTAGGCCATCCTGGTTTCAGCGGACGTGGTCCAAATTCCAAGTTATCAGGAATGGAATTGATTGGCATACAAAAATAAATCAGGGTTAACATTGTTTAGAAAAAATATAATACGGGGTGCCAAGGGCGTTTTGGTAGTTGATCGAAAATGTAATTTACGTTTCTTTACAAATTCTGTTCACCTATGGCAATTATTATTCTTAATCATCATCATCATCAGCCAATTGACGTCCACTGCTGGACATAGGCCTCCCCCAGAGAATTCCACAAAGATCGGTCGTGAGCTGTCCGCTGTGGTATTCTTAATGGGTCATTCTCATAGGGCACGTTTTTTAGGCGTCGGGTAGAATAACTTTGTATTCTTGCATATATATGGCGTAAAAAAAATGTTGGAGGGTAGTTTTCGTTTTATTCTACCTGTGGCAGTTGTAATTTCGAAGATAATCTCTTGAGAACTAGTAATAAAAAAATATAAAAGCCTACTTTTATCATGCTCCATCAAGCGTACAGACTCCAAAATTTGGGACAAACCCCTTTGCAACTCGGGAACCAGTACTATTACCTAACACAGGGTATTGTTTTATTATAGTCAATTAAACAAATTAACATTTTGTTAAGTTGATTGTTATTTCAACTGCTTGTATAAAGAAATATGATTTTTTCTCCGCGCGTACGAATTTATGACTAAACTCCATCATTGGAAGTAAAAACAAAATTTCACATCACTATTTGCAATTTTACGCACATCACTATTGTATTGAGCGAGCCAGTTTAGTCTTGTCTGTGACACGTTGGGCGACGGAGGTGCGTTTGGCGACGCTGGGCGATTTTACGAACGTAAGTATCTAATCTCCGTTTTTTGTCACTTGCATTTTCTCAACTCCGTTTAGTCATTTATTTTTCTTTTGGTGTGATTGATCGTTCTACTATTTAAGTATAATGAATTAAACTGTATTACCTATTAAATGCGTGTAATGTCGTTGTACTAAATAAGATAATTAATGAAATAAAAATAAAAAATAGCTTTCTCCCTAGGCTCCGTCAAATAAACTCCGTCAAATATTTAGACGGAGTTGAAAAAATACGTGTATTTAGTATCTAAGTGAGCAGTCACATGCAAAAAAACTTGTTTCTCATCACATTTGCTGCTAAAGCAAAATTAAAGTACCTATACTCCCTTTCTTTAATTAGGTACCTACTGCGAATTTTACACAGGCATGTACTGTTTACATAGTACATTGATCTACAATACCAAGAAAAATAAAACATGTGAAATTTGACGCAATTTCTTCGTTCTGAACACTAACGATAGATTTTTTTACTTACAATACCGTGTACAGTATTTTTGGAGCTAGGGCTTTTCATTAAACTTATTTCAATATTTTTTTTTTTGTTTCATATACTTAGAATGCCGAAAATCAAAAAACCTACGGTAGAGTATATGAAAGAAGCTCAAAGTAGGCGTAGAGCTAAAATAAAGCAAAATCCCAAAAAGTACGCTATATCAAAATAAAAAGAGCGTCAGCGTAAAATAAGTATTATTACGTGTAACATGTTATTCACAAATAAATAAATAAATAATAAATAAATATCTTGGGACATCTTACACAAATCAACCTAGTCCCACGGTGAGCTCAATTAAGGCTTGTGTTGTGGGTACCAGGCGACGATATATATAATAGATAGATACGTATAGATACTTAGATACATACACAGCCATGACCAAGGAACAAACATTTGTGATAAATAAATACACAAAGAATGCCCTCGCCGGGATTCGAACCCGGAACCTCCAGCTTCGTAGGCAGGGTCACTACCAACTAGGCTACAGAGGCTGACAAAGTTATTGTTAATGTTTGTTTTCGTCCAGGCCTTTTAAAATTCGTAAACAAATTAATAAAAAAAGTCAATTTTTCTGCCCCTATGTCCCTATGTCCCTTTGTACGCTTAAATCTTTAAAACTATGCAACAATTTTGATGAGATTTGAAGGTTTATATGTAGGTATAGTACCCGTGCGAAGCCGAGGCAGATCGCTAATATTAAAATATTTAAATTCTCTTTCAGGTTTAAGAGCACTGTATCCATCAACTCCATATCATATTTCTAATCTCCGTATAAAATATATCAACTCCGTCGCAACATTCTCAACTCCGTCTTGGTGAAAAAAACAATGGCTTATATAACGTGAACGAATAGATATATATGAGGGACAAAAGTATACATATGATCTAAATAACTCAATGATTCGTATTTTATAGATAATATAGCAGTAAACATACTGTACAAAATCAAGACGGAGTTGAGGCTGAGAACGCCTAATTCTGAGAATGACCCTAATAATTAATCATTATTCTTTTCTTCAAAATAATTATTGTTTCATTTAGAATCGACTGATTCTCTATTAAAATCACTTTGGAATAGCAACGCGCGCCCTCTCTGAACCAGAAAATAATTCCATCGCTATAGGGGACAAATAATATAATGTCAAAATTAGATTTTATACTCCACTTTAAATTGTGTTCTACGTATTGCATGCGGCGCCGCCGAAAAGAAGTGTAAAGTCATTGTGAGCATGACGCAACCACTTTCGGGCGGTTCTATCCTCTTAGATAGCAATAAGACACAATTTATGTCCCATGCGGGAGGCGCTTCCTGCCAACCAATGGAAATGCTGCGCGAGCGCATTGTGCTCCTAATAAAACGGTAATGAAATCATTTTTGATGGCTTTCACTAGCGCAACTGGTAGTACTCTATAATATTCTGTGCTGGTAGTGACCCTGCCCACAGAATATATACGAGTAACCCTGCCTGAGAAGCTGGAGGCGCCGGGTTCGAACTTCGAATCCCGGTGCAGGCATTTCTTTGTGTGGGCGGCTTCGATACCTATCCGTGGAAATTAAGTCGATTTGTCTAACCCCATCCCATGAAATAAAATAATAAAATACTTTTCAATCACATTGGAGTAATATGCTATTTAATTTTATTCGTATCTACTATTCAAGCAATCAACCAAAAAAAAAGCAAAACAAATAAGAAATACAACTGATGACGAATACGTAGGTACACGACACGACACACGTTCCAGCGATTGGATAAATGGCCGGTAATAGAAACATTGCAAAAGTCTGAGAAAATCCCTCTAAAAACAATCTACATCTGTAAGAATTGCATTTTCGGATGATTATTTATTTCCCTTGTTCCCCATCCATTACCAAGTTACATAACCAGCACTGGGAGAGGACAAATTATTCCTACTACAAAACCGGGTTATGTAGTAGGAATTTTGTTTCCTTGAACAAAACCAACGCCATGTGCCGGTAATGTAATAGGAAAGAAAATTCCTAATACAGTACCCGGTCGGTATTGGAGTAGGAATATGAGTGCCTCGCACATAACCATCGTCAAAATGATGAACAAGCAGGTTTTCTAGCAGGACCTTAGCAATCTCGTTACAAAACCAACTTTTAAGCCAACTGTTAGGGAGGAAATATCAAGATTTAGTTTAGTCCTTTAGATTTCTGTATAAATTTTATACACGAACAAAGACTTACAATCAGTTTCTTCAATCTACATTAATTCCATATACTAATTTGATATAGTAATAATACTTTTTTATTAATCCTTAACTTAACTTAAATGGTTTTGTTTGTCCCTTTCACTCTTATAGACATATTAATAAGACCGAAAGGGGCAATCAATACTAAGCGGTTTGCTAAGTTAAGAGTATGTTTGATGAGTAAGGCGATTAGAATAGAGTGTAGTGAGAGGAGGCAAATTCCAACTACCTAAAATATTATGTTGCACTGGCTTTATTTTAATTCTACGAACCATTTAAGTTAAGTTAAGGATTAATGAAAAAGTAATACTATATCAAATAGTATACAATGTAATTAAAGTAGATTGAAGAAACTGATTATAAGTCTTTGTTCGTGAATAAAATTTATACAGAAATCTATCAGACAGAAATCAGGACTAAACTAAATCTTGATATTTCCTCCCTAACAGTTGGCTTAAAAGTTGGTTTTGTAACGAGATTGCTAAGGTCCTGCTAGAAAACCTGCTTGTTCATCATTTTGACGATGGTTATGTGCGAGGTACTCATATTCCTACTCCAATACCGACCGGGTACTGTATTAGGAATTTTCTTTCCTATTACATTACCGGCACATGGCGTTGGTTTTGTTCAAGGAAACAAAATTCCTACTACATAACCCGGTTTTGTAGTAGGAATAATTTGTCCTCTCCCAGTGCTGGTTATGTAACTTGGTAATGGATGGGGAACAAGGGGATTATTTTGAGTAGGTACCTACTAGTAGCCGTACCGTGAGTTGGGAAGTAGCTAATTAATGCCATAACTATTAGGTATCTATACAATACAATACAAATACTCTTTATTGCACACCTCAATAAATGAAAACAATTACAGAAAAAGTAGCGACTTAACTAGAGGTAGACAAGAGGCGGTCTTATCGCTAAGAAGCGATCTCTTCCAGAAAACCTTTAGCCCCGCTCACAGAGAACCCCCTAGCTAGGTGGTTGGTCTGTGATTTAGCATAATTCCTCCGCCGTGACTTTGACGCCGTTTGCCCGGTTCAGCGGCTCTACCGTGAACTTCGAAATCCGCTAATTTCGGGGATTTTTCTGTCACTCTAATGACGCCTTCGTTGAAGTGACCGAGACAAATCTAATAGGCTAGAAGGCCTACCACGATCTACGATCTATCGACAACGTGTTGCCTCTCTTGCACTAGCATATACACGTGTGTGTCAGAGATGCACGGCGCTAGTCCCTAGTCCCCGGTGGCCGCGGCTGCGCCGTCGCGGTCGCGGTGTCTGCGGCCGCGGTGCGTGGGCGCAGCTTCCGGTGAGGGGGAGGGGAGGAGTCCGCGCGCCGCAGGCCGCCCAGTGCTGCCAGGGATGCAGGTTATCTGAACTTATGCAGATTTTCGAGACTGGTATAGAATACAGATTTATTTTTGGTAACAAACTTAATCTTAATTCATTCAAGTGGCGTATTCATATAAGAATATTCAATAATCTCGCATACATAAAATTAATTAATTGAATTCGTGAATTATGTGTTGATGAGGCGGGAAATGTAGGCTTCTGTATGTTCAATAATGAGCATTGCTAATTCTCATGTTATTATGTCCTATTCACTCCAGATTCACTTTTCTCTACTGATCCTAGTATAGTTCGTGAAATATAAATTGGTAACTTTCTACCTACATTATAGCAAAAATAAACGTTCAATTTATATTTCTCGAACTATAAAACCAATAAACTACTTCAGGCCCCAAGTAAATAATAACTCACATTATATGTGCCGGACCAGGGTCAAAGTTTGCTTTCTGTAAAAAGGACGATATCAGTCCGAAGCAAGGAGTTACCGAATCATAATGTTATCGACAAAGTGAACGCTTTCGTAAAACCGCCACTGCAATTTTTTCCTATATTTTTTAAATACTGTAGAAACTACCCAACTGTAGTCCAAAAGCTCCCAACTATGGTTCAAAACTAAAACTAATATCTTGGATCTTTTAATTAATTATAGAAAACCTTAGATAAAACAAAAAGAAGATTTCTATTGATGCGTAATTACGATTTGAACTTGTGAACCATAGTTGTAGTAGTGGAGTATGGTTGTATGGTTTTACGGTATAGTCTGGATATGTGAACCCGCTGGCAACCCCGGCGGTGAGTCCGCCCGCCTCGGCCCGGCGGCCGGCAGTGATGTACCTCCTGCTGGCGCTGCTGGCGTGCGCGCGCGCCGCCGCCGCGCTGCTGCCCGCGCGGCCCGAGCGCCTGCGCGCCGACGTCGGCGGCTTCGCCGTCATGAACTGCCATCTCGACTTCCCCTTCGGCAACGAGATCCCCTACCATCTGCAGTGGGACAAGGATGTAAGGATCTTGTTTTATCTACTGGACTAAATATTGTGCGATGCTTCCGAAAGCTTTGGGTAAATCCTTGGCTTGAATAGGTAAGTGAAATTAACTCCAACTCCAAGTAAACATCGGTAAAATGCAATCCGGGTGCTAGGGCCAGAATGTAAGGATGTTGTATTTATCTACCGAACAAAATTATGAGATCCTTCCCAAAGTTGCTCAAGTATTTACTAAATCCTTGGCTGGAATAGGTAAGTGACATTAGCATAGCTTGAAGTTGGTCGAAATAATCATCGCTAAAATGGAAGTCAATTTTAAGGAAATCTCATGAAAATAATCTAAGAATATTGTTTTATAATAATTGTTAAACAAAACAATGTGGAGTGCTGCCGAAGCTACCTGATGGGTAAATCCTTGGCTTGAAATGGTAAGTAGTGCCTGCTCTATACTACCTAATTACCTTATAAAGCATTCTCCTTTCAAAGTGTTGCTGCGTATGAAACGGGATTTTCAAATTCTCTCAACCAAATCCTAGCGCTGGATAGTGCCTCAGGATGTCAGACACTAAGCATGTAATACTGTGGTTGTTAACTACTATAATAATGTAATGAATGACAACAATGTGGGATGTTTTCAAAAGCTACGAGTAAATCCTTGACTAGGATTAGTGAGTAGATGAGTAGAGCATAACAATTCAGCACTCTGCTTTCTAAATTGTTTACTTGTGAATGGATGCGTGTTAAAGGTTGTAATCTAATGTTCATATACGAGTAAATGTGGGAAATAGCTTCTGAAAGCTAGGTACCTGGGTTATTCTTGCTTTGAAGTCGTGTTAAGTGACTTTTAGCTAACATCTATCATGGCATAAAATAAAACTATGAAAACGGATAAACTCGCGTATATTAACTAATTTTAACTTCATTCCGACGTTTCGAACACTTTACAGGGTTCATCATGGCGTTAGGTATTTTGTAGGGTTCAGAAATTTTTAACGTTCTGGCCGTTCCAATATAATTTGATGGCGACTGTAATAGAATAGTACATTGTGCATCAAGGGAGGTAAGTACGGAATCACTAACGAGAGTGTTAGAAGCATGTTTTTCATCACATTTGCCGACAAAAAAAATAGTTTTAAGACATAATATTATTAAATGACGTACTGACATTTCTATTACTCCCTAGGGAATTTCACTTTTCTATTACTCCCGCTACGCACGCAAGCAATGGCGCGCTTAGACAGCAAGTGTGATGAAAACCTATATTATCTCTGCGAGCACCTACGTAACGTAATAAGATTGTAAAAAATAGGCAACACCTACTTAAAGTCAAGCGTGAATCCTTCCCTATTAAGAACAGGAAAGGAAAATTTACATCTCCGTGTGTGATGTGTGACCCTAATATTTAAGCAACTATAAAGGTCGTGTAAAATGCAGGTGTATAGTATACTTTAAACCTAACATAATTATATTTTAACTGTATCAACATTATACGGTTAAACTCACGTGTCACTCCGTAGTGACAAAGGTATATTTAGGTATTGATTCACGATAGTTTAAAATTTAAATATTTTGACTGTTTAAAAGGCTAACATCAAATAAACCGATCATAAACATAACTGATAAGATTTTAACATTCCGTATGAAACCCATATCCTAATTAGTAAACATCTCAACTACTTACTCAATGGTAATTTTTCTCATGAAAATTCTTGGAATTCATCATTCTTGTAGTCATCTGCAACTTGTGCCTACATGTTTCTGATTCCAAATCAAACCATTTGTCTTATATGTTAAAGAGCTCTAAATAGTGACATCCTTATTCATCGTTGCTCTTACAATTTGACCAATTAGTACATTACCACATTTCACGGCTTAATTATTAGAATAGCGGGGCAAGTTGGGCGACGTGTCGCTATTGTGATTAAAGATGTTGGGGTCGTTGACTACTAGAATACGAGTTTCTGGAGGAACGCAATCATTATTAATTACATGTAGGTATTGCTCCCATGAATAGGTAGTACCTACTTATAGAATAAAATAAGTTTTTTTTGCATTATTGAAACGTACCTTTGCTTTGATTAATAGAACCTATGCAACTCATGCTAAAGTGATCTCTGATCTCATTTTGTCAGTTGTAAAGGTGCGGTTAAACTAAAAGAGCATTCGCTGTTCTAACCTCCCACTCTACGAAATTCGATCGGTAGGTACACAAAATTAACGTGATTGGTTGATTTTTTAGAACGGGCGCTAGAACAGCGAATGCTCTTTATGTTTAAACGCACCTTCAAGAATCGTAATTAACGATAATGTAATTGATTGCTTTGCTTTATTTTGATTTGATTTAACGCTATTAAAGGTATAATATTTAGTAAAACAGGTGATTCACGTTTTTCATACCTATACTGAAAGGGTGGTAAACAAGCATAATGGTCCGCCTAGTAGTAAGTAGCTACTGAAGCTAGGTACTGTAGTCTATGGACGCATGCAACTCCAGAGGATTCACACACGTGTTGCTGTCTCTTTAAAATAAACCTATAAATAAACTCTTTTTTGAAGAGCCACACTGAAGTCCCTCGAGAAAACCTCGGCAGAGAGTTCATTACACAGACGAGCGTACACGGGAGAAAATTCAGTTTGTGGCCAGCCATCAGGAATCCATGAAATCTTTTGGTTAATTTGTCCCTTTTGCTGTTACCTGCCACAGTGAATCACAATTTTGAACCTCCAAAGGTTTTTGTTAAAGGGCTACTAGTAGCTGGCTCTGTTTGGCGGACAGTAAAGGCGTCAAAGATGACGAGGTAACTACATATAAAGTCGGTGATGCAGCCACGAGGCGCTCGTTAAGCAATCAGCGCGGGAGATGAGAAGCCGCCGCCGCCGGCGCCCTCCGCCATTGTTTGTCCACAATGAGGACCCGCCGCGCCCGCGCCCGCGCAGTGTACAGTGTACACTTGTACAGTGTGCGCGGCGAACAACGAGCGGCATTGTGGGGCAAGGTCGCTAGCTCTGTTCTTCCTTTTTAGGGCTTTTTGGGTGTGTGCTAGGATCGTCCTTGCTCTGTTGTCTGATCTAGATTCATACCTCCGTACGTTTCTGACTAAATAGCGTGTCGTGATGCCGCGCCCAATTCCATCAGACTCAAATATAAATATTTAAGGCCATTTTATCGCAAAAAAACAGTCAAAATATGAATGAGTCACACTCTATAAGTCAATCATCGGGATAGCCACCAAGTGGAATAATTATTTCGTGATAAGTAATTTTGTGTACGGGCTCTCGGCAGCAAAATTAGTTGTCATTCTACAGGAGCGAAACCTGTGATCGAAACTTTGATCACAGAACTGCCTAATATATCAAGTTGATATAGTTCTGTGAATTTGAAACTGGAATATTTTACTTGCCCAGGTCTCAACTCTCAATATTAGGTAGCTCGCGGTACGACTTAGCTTTCTTTTTACCTAATAATTCATCATTTAAGCATAAGACATTTAACGGGTCATCTTAAAAATGACAACGACCGGAGCCTTAACATTTTATCTAGTTTATAAATCCAATTGTACTGATTCACTAGGCGAGATTAGCGCATACATTTCTTGCGGCATTACTCATCTACAGTCATACAAAGGCTCATCGAGCCATCATTCAACCGCAGAAGTGTCGGGTGTCGGCACCTGCCCGCCGCCGCGACATGCCAGTGGTACCGAGGTATTGGGTCAAGGGCTTGGCGGTGGGTAGCAAAGACGTGTTGATAAAAGGAAATAGAGATAATGTGTGGGTTAGTTAGGTAAAGCCACTGTGTCTCCGCAGTGCGGACAGGTTAATGACGTGTGACTAAAACGACCTATCTAATAGTAAAAACAGGAAATGAGATCACTTGTTAATATAATTTTCTTGACTGCATAGTCCTCATGAATATGATAACCCAAGTATGGTAGAGTTTTGTACCATTCATACATAAATACGTAAACACATGCGTAATTGGTCCCTTGCATTACACTCTGGTCTGGCGTGGAATTTACTATACAATGATTCTATATTATTAAACCCTTAACCAACAGATTGAAGGACTCTGAAGAATTACATAAGAAATGCCCAAGAAAACTAAAGTGGCATCTCAAGTACGATTGACAGTTAGCGACAGAATCATCTTCCGAAGCACGTAAGTGGATAATGAGCCCGCAGCGCTAACAGTTCGCTCGATCGTCAGCTCGTCATCCAATCGAGCGCAATTTGCCGACTTCGACGACGAAATCCAAAACCCGTGCGACGCGTGACCTAGGAATGCAACCGCAGCCACTTAGTGCCCGAGGGCGAGCGCTTCCCTGTCGCTATAAATAGAGAAGCAATCACAAGACAATGCGCGTATCCACCTTCTGCAATTCCTCGGAGTTAATTTACCAGTCCCCAACTCTAATGCAAAGGAATAAAGTCTGCCAGCGGTCAGGAGTCGTTAGTACTTACCTGCTCGTGCTCGTCATCATTCATCAAGCATGGAATCTGCAGAGCTGACAGTTGCGACCTTGAGTTTATATATAATCGAATACATCCTTTAGAAAATGGCTTTTACTGATAGTGGCTCCAATGAAGGCGTTCCATATTAGGTATGTAAGAAATCCTACATTGTTGATTGTGGTCTGCTGACCCTTGCGATACAATTTGGTCAATCTTACAAGATTTGCTATCAGTACAAAAAATAATACTAATTTCAAATACTCCTTGTTTTTACATGACATATCGTTGTGGACGTGACCTCAACTCTCGCCCCCGTCGTATGGCAGACGTTTAATCAAACTTTCTGTAAAGGAATTAACTCTATCCTGAACTATCTGTGCTCTTTCTGAAGCCGTTCCACATTCTAAATACGACATACTTGAGGATGTTGTTATCTTGAAGAAAACGGGTCAATTTGTGTAGTTTCGTCGTAGTTTTCGTATGCAGCGCTAGCGCTAGGGCGAGCGCGTGGGACGCCAATCGTCCACTTGAGGCGTCACCGCAGCCGCGGCCCGCGCCCTCATTAGCCCATTAACACCTAACGAGACTATTGTCTCGAGTGCGGGACGAGTGCTGGGAGCCGCCGCCGCCGCGCGCTCCCAACCCCCGAGGGGGGGGGGGCACGGCCGTGGGATGTGGGACGCGGTCTTGAGGGTGGAACTGCTCTTGATTTCAATCACCCTTGTGCCTTGCTTTAGTGGTTAACACGATGTTCGTCTGAGAAGTCGTAGCTTGTCCCAATCTTCGGATCAGATGACGCGATCAGATCGTATGTAAAAAAAAGTTAGTCGTCGTTGCGCTAACCAAATCTGATAGATGGGATTTTGATGAATTTAATTGATGCTTTATGTGTGTTGTTGCTAGGTTACAATTACAAAGTCAAAAATCCAACACATATCATTTATCACATCAGTTTTGGAAAGCGCAACAACGATTTATTCTTTAAGACTTTTGCAAGTACAAAAGTTTACTTGTACATTCATTTCACCATATTTTATCATAGAAACTACCATGCGTTCCACCCCATTTGTGCGTGGATTTGCTTGTGATAAAAGGAAATATATATAGTGAAAGGCAGACATACTATGTGTAATATCAGCATTCAGCATCAGCAGGTTCATTTCTCTGTGTACTGATTTTTCAATCCCCAGTCAACAGTATCTGTCAAATAAATGTTAGCTCTATCCATTTTTAAACGGTTTTTATTAACTTCACCGCGTATCAACTGTCGTCGATGCTTCAAATCTTGTGATCGATTTTTCGACCACTTCTACTGCACCGAAATCAATAAAATTTGGAACTCTTATCAAGTCCCCATGACAATGCAATATTATAATATTTGTATCCTTGTATCCTCACAGCCTGATGCTGCAGACATACTGCTTAACTTAACCGAGAGTGTTAGACACGTGAAAATGAAAGTATAGCATGTTTGGCATAATCAAATACTAACAGCCTGATCTTGGCTTCCAACTCCTCACTCCTGATGCTGCAGTACTGCCTACAATAACCCCAAGGTTTATCTTTTATCGATATCTTGATTTTAATCTTTAGATCTTTAGATATTAAGTAGAAACATGCGAATTTAATACTAACATCCAATTCCTCAAATCTGATACTCCAGTGTTACTGCCTGCCACAACCGCTAGGTTTAGCGATATGCAGATTTTGCAGTACTGCTTTAGATATTTGGTAGAAACATATGGATTTAATTATCATCATCATCATCATCATATCAGCCGAAAGACGTTCACTGGTGAATATAGGCCTCCCCCAAAGATTGCCACAAGGACCGGCCCTGTGCCACCCGCATCAAGCGACCTTCACCAGGTCATGAGTCCACCTTGTGGGAGGCCTACCCACGCTGCGCCTTCCGGTACGCGACCGCCACTCGAGAACCTTACCGCCCCAACGGCCATCGGTTCCACGGGCAACGAACCCCGTCCACTGCCACTTCAGTTTAGCCAGCTGATAGAGTGACAGCGTGAGTGGATCGCGTAAGGAGGGCCGTCGGGCCTGCGGCCCTCCGGCTGATAGAGCGACAGCATGAGTGGATCGCGTTGGACGAGCCGTCGGGCCTGCGGCTCTCCAGCTGATAGAGTGACAGCGTGAGTGGATCGCGTAGCGTAGGGCGACCCATCGGACCTTCCGCCCTCCAGCTGATAGAGTGACAGCGTCAGTGGATCGCGTAGGGCGAGCCGTCGGGCCTTCGACCCTCCAGCTGATAGAGTGACATCAGCGTAAGTGGATCGCGTAGAGCGGGCCGTCGGGCCTGCGGCCCTCCGCCTGATAGAGTGACAACGTGAGTGGATCGCGTAAGGAGGGCCGTCGGGCCTGCGGCCCTCCGGCTGATAGAGCGACAGCATGAGTGGATCGCGTTGGACGAGCCGTCGGGCCTGCGGCTCTCCAGCTGATAGAGTGACAGCGTGAGTGGATCGCGTAGCGTAGGGCGACCCATCGGACCTTCCGCCCTCCAGCTGATAGAGTGACAGCGTCAGTGGATCGCGTAGGGCGAGCCGTCGGGCCTTCGGCCCTCCAGCTGATAGAGTGACATCAGCGTAAGTGGATCGCGTAGAGCGGGCCGTCGGGCCTGCGGCCCTCCGCCTGATAGAGTGACAGCGTGAGTGGATTGCGCGGGCCGTCGGGCCTGTGACCCTCCGGCTGATAGAGTGACAGCGTGAGTGGATCGCGTAGGGCGGGCCGTCGGGCCTGCGATCCTTCGGCTGATAGAGTGACAGCGTGAGTGGATCGCATAGGGCGGGCCGTCGGGCCTGCTGCCCTCCGGGTGATAGGCTGACAGCGTAAGTGGATCGCGTAGGGCGAGCCGTCGGGCCTGCTGCCCTCCGGGTGATAGGGTGACAGCGTGAGTGGATCGCGTATGGCGGGCCGTCGGGCCTGCGATCCTCTGGCTGATAGAGTGACAGCGAGAGTGGTTCGCGTAGAGCAGGCCGTCGGGTCTGCGGCCCTCCGGCTGATAGAGTGACAGCGTGAGTGGTTCGCGTAGAGCAGGCCATCGGGCCTGCGGCCTTCCGGCTGATAGAGTGACAGCGTGTGTGGATCGCGTAGGGCGGGCCGTCGGGCCTGCGGCCTTCCGGCTGATAGAGTGACAGCGTGAGTGGATCGCGTAGCGTAGGGCGACCCATCGGACCTTCGGCCCTCCAGCTGATAGAGTGACAGCGTGAGTGGATCGCGTAGGGCGAGCCGTCGGGCCTTCGGCCCTCCAGCTGATAGAGTGACATCAGCGTAAGTGGATCGCGTAGAGCGGGCCGTCGGGCCTGCGGCCCTCCGGCTGATAGAGTGACAGCGTGAGTGGATCGCTTAGGGTGGGCCGTCGGGCCTACGCCCCTCCGGCTGATAGACTCACAGCGTGAGTGGCTCGCGTAGGACGTGCCGTTGGAACTGCAGTCATCCGGTTGATAAGACTGAGAATATGAGTATACCCATCGGGTTCGCGTAGGGCGTACCGTCGGGCCTGCGGCCCTACGGTTGATAGACAGAGAGTGTGAGTCCCTCGGGTTCACGTAGTGCGTGCCATAGTGCCGTCGGGCCTATGGCCCTCCGGTTGATAGACTGTATGAATTGTCTTTTTGGGCCCTCGGTTCGCGTCAGACTTTCCGTCAGACCTGCGGTTCTCCGGTTGGTCGACTGAGAGTATGAGTTTATATTTTATAGTCTCGAAATTCGACTTGTATACTAATGTGCACAATATAAAAATTTTAACTTGATTTTCTCAATAAACCAAATTGATTGATATATTCCTTATTGTCAGATCTCTGATATCTTAGGTATTTGTATGAATAATACGTCTATTTGAGACACTTCGGGCATTCAAGCTTAATTGTTACATTGACACGCCCAGTCTTTTGGTTTTCATTTGTCAATCGTGATATTTAATAAAAAAAAATTGTCGGATTTCTAAAAATATCTATTCAACAGGGATACCCCTCTCGTTACACATACAATAATGTCCATTACACATATGTTTCGTGATTCGTGATGAAAGCGCGACGCGAGGGTATAAACGCTAGCATGCATAATTGAATTGCATATTAGAAACAACATCCTTGATCTAGGATAAGTAGGTATAGTATCGGAAATTAACTTAACAATTGCACTAAAAACTTGAAAATAAAATAAGTAAAAAAGTTTTAAATTAAACGGTTTTTATTGCACCAAAAACTAGAAAATAAAAATTAGTTATAACTAACCGTTCAATCTACTTTCTGTAGATTACTCACGTGAAACTGTTATCAGTGTAGTCTTCCCAAGTCGGATGCTGAAAGCCACGTTTAGCCTCTATGTCAGTGGGGTTAAGCGTTACCTAATCGGAAACTTTTACCAAACTGAAATAAAAACGTGGGGCGTTATAATATAGAGAAACATACAAGTTCAAAATATGTAATTATTGCTTTAATTTTGCAATTAATCATCCATCTATTTCAACACTTCTACAGAGGTAAACAGCTTTTAACAAAGCCAGAACAAAACTTATTACACTATTGCTGTCTTGATTTCTATGTGTGTTCTTAAATAACTATAATGACTTAATCACAATTGCGTACGCCCCACGTTTTTATTTCAGTTCGGTAAAAGTTTCCGATTAGGTAACGCTTAACCCCACTGACATAGAGGCTAAACGTGGCTTTCAGCATCCGACTTGGGAAGACTACACTGATAACAGTTTCACGTGAGTAATCTACAGAAAGTAGATTGAACGGTTAGTTATAACTAATTTTTATTTTCTAGTTTTTGGTGCAATAAAAACCGTTTAATTTAAAACTTTTTTACTTATTTTATTTTGACTGACAACCTAAGATATTATTTAACTGACGGATACTTTTAACATTGAAAAATCAGCCCTGTGTTGAGTTAGCAACGGAATGCTCGTCGTCTTAAAGTCTTAAGACGCGAAGTGAAGCATAAAATTAAATCAATCAATGAAGTACAAAGCTAATGATTTTTCATTACACCTGTTCTGTAAGTGCGCCAATGCGCGCAGCGCGCAGCCGATGCGCGCCGTAGTTGCGTCATTACACCCTAGGGCAATCAAGGATTTTCATACAACATAACGTCGCACTAACGCGGCGCCCACCGCCACGAGAATTACTCGCACACTCATTCACAACTTCTTATTTACCGCCCTTAATACACAACGTACTATTGTCACAGGGTGAGATGGTGCTGTCATGGCTGAGCGGTTGGGACGCACCGCTGGTGGGCGAGCGCTGGAGCGGCCGCGCGAGGCGCGTGACGGGCGCGGGCGGGGGGGCGGTCGATGGAGGGGGAGGGGGCGTGCTCGGCCGCGGCAGCCTCAACGTGTCGTCGGTGCGCGAGCACGACGCCGGCCTGTATCGCTGCCGCGTCTCCTTCCCCAACCGCAGCCCGCCCGCGCGCAACAACGGCACCTTCTACTACCTCGACGTTGACGGTCAGTGCGTTACTATTACTACCGGTACCTTACAAAATGAGTATCAAAGAGCTATCAAGCCCAGTCATAAATATGCAAACACCCAAAGCGCAAGGCGGTGTTCAAAAATCAAAGTAGGTAACCTTACTTCAGTAGGTCAAAACGTTTCTTAAGGTGCATGCAGACCAAAAGAGCATTCGCTGTTCTATCCCCCTCTCTACGAAATCAACGAATCACGTTTCGTGTAACGGTCGAATTTCGTAGAGTAGGGGGATAGAACAGAGAATGCTCTAGATTTTGGTCTGCACGCATCTTTAAATAACGTAGCATGCACCTTCTGCTCGTTTTGTGACGTCGGCAACGTTGTGAATATGTGTACACACCCTTTTCCGGCCAGTAGTGAGATGAAGCCAAATAAAGGTAAACCAAACCAACCAAATACTCTTTGTTAATGTATATACCATCAGTCAGGTGCTTTATGCACTTGCCTACATCGCAATTATGACAAAACTTAACATTTATCATGGTTCGATCAATCGTTTCATTTTACGCTTATCTTTCTATTACCCTGCAAAAAGTTCGAATACTTAATGCGCTGCCGCCCACTGAAGTTGAGTAGGCTTCGCCTGAAACTTGATATTGTTAACAGAGTTATTCAGATTTAGAGATTAAGAATGCAGTGGAACATTAGTAAATATTTGTATATTATTATAAACAACACAAAGACATGACATAAAGGAAAAAACATCGAGTAAGAGTGACAAGAGAACACCAGCCTTGACAAAAATGTAATTCAAAACTATCCTTTTTAAAATGGCCAGCGTTATACCTCCAACAATTGTTCGAAGGCGGCACAGTGATAGCGGCGCCGCCCGTGAACGTGACGGTGGTGGAAGGCGAGCGCGCCGAGTTGGAGTGCGGCGCCAAGGAGCCGGGAGCGCGCGTGACGTGGAGCCGCGACGGGCAGCCGCTGGCCGACCTGCCCGAGCTGGCGGCGCGGGCTGCGCTGCCGGACAACGGCTCGCTGGTGCTGGCCGCCGCGCGCGCCGCCGACGCCGGCCTCTACCGCTGCTCCGTGCAGCACGAGGACCGCCAGCAGACCGCTGAGGCTTACCTCGATGTGCAATGTAAGTATTCATAACAGAGACCCACACTTCGCGTCATAGTAGCGGTCACCCCCCGCAGTGTTTGATGATTTTTGTGATGAATTAAATGTCTAATACTAGACTTTTTGTATGCAGTTTTCTGTGATTTTTAAGAATTCCTAGGTCCAGTTTTAGTACTTTCGCCTACCGGAGATTATAAGTAGGAAAGTTCGAGTAAACATGAGTTTGGCTTATTATTCTTTCAATAATAGTTGGATAAAGGTTGAAACACTCGTTCGGCAGTGAACATAGCAATTGGAGAGTAGGTATAGATTAAGGCTTAAGAAACGGTTTACTCTACACGTCACTCCATTTCATCTACAGCTGTGATAGGCCATGCAATTCATGCGGATACTTTCTATGTTTCCTTAACGTTGCGTTTTTGTGTTTCAGACAAAGCCAAAGTGGTGTATGCGCCTGACGAGCGCTACCTTCCTTTAGGCAAGCCAGCAAGCCTGGACTGCCACTTCAGCGCCAACCCTCCCCTCACCAACCTGCGGTGGGAGAAGGACGGCTTCCTCTTCGACCCCTATAACGTGCCTGGCGTGTTCTACAGCCGCAACGGCAGTCTGCTGTTCAATAGAGTGAGTATTATCAGCAGTTGTACCGGTCGCTACCAGCATGTCCTCCTTGGATTCACTTACGATCTCATCTCATTAGAATGAATTGAATAATCCATTCAATAGAGTCAGTACCACTATTTAAAATTTATGAGTTTCATTACCTTATAAGCACAGTCTTTGAATGAGTTCAACAGGCCTAACCAAGATGTTATTCTGCAATCGCATACGATAAGCGAAAACTGTTAAATGTATGGGATTGACACATTCGAATGTCATCATGGCCACGTGATTTTTCGTTCGAATCTGTCAATTTAATAAAAAGGGTAAAATCTTGAAAAATTTTGAAAGGTATTTCCGATGATTTTGCAGAGGCTCAGTTTCAGCAAGGGTTCAGTTGTACGTGAATGTTTCCAGGTGGACGAGTCGCACGAGGGCCAGTACTCGTGCACGGCGTACAACGCGCTGGGGTCGTCGGGCCCGTCGCCGCGCGTGCGCGTGCGCGTGCAGCGGCCGCCCGCGCTGCTCACGCGCCCGCAGCCGCTGTACCTGGCGCGCCTCGGCCAGCCGCTCGCGCTGCCCTGCGCCGCCGCGCCGCAGCCGCACCACGACCCGCCGACGGTCTTCTGGACCCGCGTGTGTGCCTCTTCCTTCACGCTGTCTCTTCATTATCGTGATGCCACTTTATAGTCACACTACTTAGCATAAGTCTTCTGGATTCATTTGCAGTTTCTTTAATTTCAAAGAGCGGTGTCTCGTAAAGAAACGTCGTTTACAGAGTCATGTAGCTGATTAGATTAGTCATAGCAGTATAAATGTCTTGCTCTTCTTGTTCACGAGTTACTCATTTGTTTTTAAATGAATGTAAACTTGTACCTATGTGGTGATTAGAGAATAGAAGCTGACACAAGTATACGCTTATCACAGAAAGACGGGCTGCCATTACCGGAGGAGCGCTTCAAGCTAGAAGACGGCAAGCTGAGCATCAGCTCCGTGGCGGAGGAGGACCGCGGCGTGCTGGTGTGCATGGTCAGCAACGAGGCTGCCGACGTCACAGCCGAGACCGAGCTGCTCATCGAGAACCTGCCGCCGCGCGCGCCCTACAACCTTACCGCGCGCGCCACCGCTCACGCCATCCAGCTGGCCTGGGTGCCCGGCAGGTGAGTGCCGGGCCGGCGGTGCACTCAGTACCCAGTAGTTTAACCCTAAACTTGTCTTGTTTTATCTTCTCTTTGAAGGATGTTCCAAGAGTGCGTATTCATCTTCATCGAAAGCTTTTCTAAATGATAAAATACAATCCAGTGATAATAAGGCCTCCGCCCTATGGAATATCATAAAGTCTGAGACCAACAAGGGTCGAGTCACTGGGGATGAGTTCTGCGTGCTGCGCCGAGCGGTGTGCGGCGAGCGCGGCTCGAGTCGCCAGCTGGCTGACGCGCTCAACCAGCACTACCTGAGCGTGGTGCGCGACACCCAGACGCGGCCGTGCGTGGCTGCAGCGCTGCGTCTGCTCCGCGACGCCCGCCCGCCTCAGGCCACCACAATGTTTATGACACCGTTCTCAGACCAGGAAATATTGGCAATCATTAAAACGATCAAGGCGAAGGGTACTAAAGATGTTTATGGCTTTCCTACTTCAATACTACATAAGCTCCCTCCTAATTTTATCCACCATCTATGCGAGCATTTCAATAACGCGATCGCCGCTGGATATTATCCTAAATCCTTGAAAATGATCAAAGTGACCCCAGTTTATAAAGGAAAGGGTTCCAAGGACACGATGAAAAACTATCGTCCAATATCACTCGTACCGGCCCTTTCCAAGGTATTTGAAACGGGCCTATGCAACAGACTTGCATCCTTTTTCAGTGCCAAAGGGGTCCTTTGGCACTGAAAAAGGATGCAAGTCAAGATCAGGGGGCGACGACCAATATGCCTACCGCGCGGGCCGGTCCACGGTAGCGGCTGTGCGCAAACTGCAGCAAACTGTATTGGGCCATCTAGAGGCTAAGCGGTGCGTTGCTGCCCTATTTTTCGATTTGTCTCGCGCATTCGATCTTGTGGACCACGAGTTGATTGCGGCCAAATTGGAACACTATGGTGTACGTGGTAAAGCCTTGGACGTATTAAAATCATTTTTAGCCGATCGCATTCAGGTCACCGATGTGAACGGTGAAAAATCTACGTTTGACTCAATTGGAGTTAGATCTGTCCCCCAGGGCTCGAATGTAGGAAACAGCGTGTTCGCTCTTCTAATGAATGATCTGCCATTCCACAGCTCCATTGTTACATTTATTATGTACGCAGATGACATATGCGCTGTCGTCAATGGGTCTTCACAGAACGAACTGCAAAATAATGCCAAGAGCGTGATATTCAAATTGCTACACTGGTTTCAGGCTAATGGCATGCAGTTAAACGTCGAGAAAACGAACCTTCTCCAATTCTCATTAAGCCGTAAGGTACAGCCGACACTCGATTTAACTGCGAATGGCGTACAAGTGGAGCCCGTGGATCATGCTCGTTATGTTGGGTTTATTTTTGATAGCGGCTTGCAGTGGGGTGAGCACATTGACGCGATCTGTAAAAAACTAAACTCAGCCTACTATGCTATAACACGCCTTAAACATACGTTGTCGGAGCAGGGCCTGCTGACAGCATACTTCGCATACTTTCATGCACACCTAGTCAGAGGAATCGACCTTTGGGGGCTGGCAGCTGATAGAGACCGTCCATTTATCTTACAAAAAAAAGTGATTCGACTGATATGTCGAGTCCCCCAGGACGAACCCGCCCGACAACTATTTGTGAGACTAGGGATCATGACAGTTCCTTCCCTCTTTATTTTTGAAGTAGGTAAATATGTGAGAAGGAACCTCGACGAGTTCCCAATGGCTAAGACCTTCTCCGCGAGAAGAAAACCGGCATTGATGGTCCCGACACATCGATTGCTGAAAGTAGGTAACTCCCTTAGAGTAATAGGCGCAAAGATCTATAACAAAATTCCTGAAACTATTAGAAATTTAAGTACAGAGCGCCGCTTCACACATCAGCTCAAAACATTCTGCACCGCGAAGGCTTACTACTCTGTAAGAGAGTTTCAGAGCGAGTGAGTGAATATGTCGTAGGTTTAAGTGCCAACTGACATTCTAATTGAATCAAACCTGACATTGTAATTTTTTATATTTTAATTTAATGTATTCATTTTATTTGTGATCAACAATGTAATTCTATATTATTTCTAATTTTATAATAATTTACATTCAATAAATGTTATTGAACTAGTATGATAGTAGTACCTAATGTCATGACATAAATTATTTATAAAGATTTACCTAGTGTACCCATGTATAAGCGGACAATGTATAATTAGTACAAATAAACGATCTATCTATCTATCTACCATCCGTGTTAGGTAGAGCCTCCGCTAGCTAACGTGGATTACTGGAACGGACGCTCGTCTAACGAGAAACTGTATGAACGACGCTAACGAGGGCGCGTGCTTCGGATTTTAATACTGAGCCGGACTCCGGACTCTTTCTTTTGATTCTTTAGTCATCTTACACAGTTTTAAAAACCTAATATCGCGTTGTAAAATTTTAGCAAAAGTAAAGCAACAAACGACCAAGACAATCTGATGAAATCCGGTTCAAATTAGTGAAGTAAAATTAACACGTTGAATGCGGCAACATAATTTTATAATTTACTTGCAGTGCTATACATACCATTTTTGAATTGTAGGATAGTCGTACACTGGTGCGGTACAAGGCTATTTTGGTTTGTGAGTAAAGGTCTCTATTTTAGATGATATATCGTTGTTGGTTTTACAAATCGGTGATTTATTGATTACAATGGCTAGTTAAACAATTGAATGATCTAAGTCTGTTGTCGTTACAAGCTATCGAACTTGGTTTAGGCATTATAGGAAAATTAATTAACGATACGAAATTGACTTGTGTCGCACCAAGGGAATAGGGCGGATGCCGTCTAGTCGATATTTTGGTGGGGATGGGAAATATAATGAAATAATGTTATCGATATCCCCGGATAGGGTCCCCACGAACGACCAGCGCCAGGATCCTCAAGGGTCCCTCGGCATGAAGCTGATGGTGGACCTTTTTAGTTACGCTTTATAAAATGTACATCACTGGCATTGTAATTAAGTAGTTAAGTTTAAATTAAGCGTTATCGAATACTTCTTCTTAAAAGTTCTTCCCTTCTATTCTATATCGGTTGTTATAATTTAAAAAAATCTAACTTAAAGTTCTTCTATTCTATTCTATATCGGTTGTTATTATTTAAAAAAAATTACCTAAAATTACAAATTCTTCCGATTTTTTCGCTTTACTTCGTTCACTACTCGTAGTTACACTTTCACTGCACTCAGTCTCTTCGAAAATCGTTTGTAACAATTTTCGCGATCGTTTTCTCGGTGCATTCATGATGAAATCGGAACTGCCATCGAAAGATAAACAAAAGACACGTAATCGTTACCCCCGCACTGGCTGTACTGACCTGTACTCGTGGTGCTGTACAAGACAGTAGGTATACAAGACACTTTTAGCCGGTACCACACTGGTTGATTATTTTTTTCACCTAGTGCGGTACGAGTCAAATTTGTCTTGTAAAGTTTGATGTACCTACTAGATAGAACTTATAGAAAGATACATAAATGTATACTTGACTCCTTCTAGCTCATAGTATTTCATAGTCAAATCGACCCCGCACGAGACAGAGACAAGCTACTTCTGCACTTCGCACCAGAAGAAAGTACATTACAAGTCGAAATTGGCATGTACCGTATTCAACGTGTTAAGTTGCGAAGATCAGTGAATAAATAAATAAATAAATATCTTGGGACATCTTACACAAATCGACCTAGTCCCACGGTAAGCTCAATTAAGGCTTGTGAATCAAGGGTTTGAGTGGTGCTGGTAACTATTCTGGTTTCCCCTACAGGCGTGGCGTGGAGTCGGAGTACACGGTGTGGTACCGCGAGCGCGCGGCGCACGAGTGGCGCACGCTGCGCCTGCTGTCGCGCGGCGTCACCGAGGCCTCGCTCACCGGCCTGCGGGCCTCCACGCCGCACGAGCTGCGAGTCCTAGCTACGGACAGCCTTGGGGACGGACTCTTCAGCAAGCCACTGTTCGTCACCACACTAGGTCAGTCATAAGGCGTGGCTCACCGGCCTCCACACGAGCTGCGAGTCTTAGCTACGGACAACCTTGGGGACGGACTCTTCAGCAAGCCACTGTTCGTCACCACACTAGGTCAGTCATAAGGCGTGGCACACCGGCCTCCACACGAGCTGCGAGTCTTAGCTACGGACAACCTTGGGGACGGACTCTTCAGCAAGCCACTGTTCGTCACCACACTAGGTCAGTCATAAGGCGTGGCACACCGGCCTCCACACGAGCTGCGAGTCTTAGCTACGGACAGCCTTGGGGACGGACTTTTCAGCAAGCCACTGTTCGTCACCACACTAGGTCAGTCATAAGGCGTGGCTCACCGGCCTCCACACGAGCTGCGAGTCTTAGCTACGGACAGCCTTCGAGACGGACTCTTTAGCAAGACTGTTTGTCACCACACTTGATCAGTCACAAGGTGTGGCCCGTCTGTTTTCGAGCTTCCATCGTGCATGAACTATTCGACTATGTTTGATGGCGATGGACAGCCTTGACGATAGACTCTTGTGTGAACAGTGAGTTACCGAACTCACTGTTCGTCACCACTGGGTCACCAGGTCAGTCACTAGGCGTCAGCCTACTCACGGGTTTTCAACTCACATGAGCTGCGCGTGCTGGCCACCGACAGTCTCGGGGAAGGATCTTTATTGACTCCACGCTTCACAGACACACAGCGCCGTGGCGTCTCTGATTAATCGGCATGCTTTTATGCTTTACCCTCTTTACATCTTGTACTGGTTTGACGGCGTAATGCTTGCTATGGTAAGGCACGACCGGGGTTGCGTTGAACCTAAGATTCTATTTTCCACCCGTAATAAACAAATCATAGCGTCCTAGAATATTTCAGTACCATTAAATAACGATGGGATTGGGTTGTTGTGTTCCAGATCCCGACGTAGATGAAAGCGAAGCGGCGTTCGTGGCGGCGGCGACCGAGGCGGGCGACGCCGTCACCGCGGGTGACGACGATGGCGAGGACGAAGTTGGGCGAGAGGAAGCAGAGGATGCTGCGCAGGAGGCCGCTGCAGGTACGTTACTAGAGTAACTATTCTTGAATCCATGACCGAAATGAATTCAAAGTAAATCCCGTTGCTCCATTATCAGATAGTATCAATTCTGTTTCTCAGGATTGGCGCCGGTTAGAAGCTGTGGTTAGATAAAAGTATTAAACCTTGGAAAATATTGTAATAAAAGGAAAAAAATATTTGCAACACCTTTTAATCTTTTAATTTACATACATAATCTGCGTCAAGCACCAGTCACCGTTAAAAAGTCCGCTAAAAAAATGCATTGTAGCCGTCGTAGTTAGATATGAGAAATTTCATAGAATTTTTCTGGGTTTCGTTGATCAGGCGAAAGGCTGAATAAAGTAATAAGGTTGCACTTAACCAAACGTTTAGATGGTATCAGAGGTAATAATACCTCTGATACCATCTGAACGTTTGGTTAAGTGCAACCTTATTACTGACATAATGTCATGTACGTTACTATGTCGCAGGTGCGGGTCAGCTGCAGGTGTCGGTGCGGCTGTTAGACGAGGGCGCGCTGGTGCGCTGGGCGGACGCGGGGGCGGCGGCGGGGGCGGGCGGGGGAGCGGGGGCGGGCCGGTGCGAGCTGCGCTGGTACCGCGACGAGCGCGAGGGCCGCCGGCTGCTCGCCACCGCGCACACGCACCCACGACCATCTGCTGGGTGAGTCTGCCGGATGGGGGACCTTTGCCGGACGGGAGCGGCTGGTGAATGGCGGCGAGGCGGTGGGTGACCGCACGAATGCGACACTGATAGCTCCTGTGGGTGTGGAAAGTCGTTATCGAGTTTCACTAGATAATGTAATTAATGGGAAACAGTAGAAATTGGTAGCAATTTTGTCAATTGAAAATTAGTTTGCTCAAGATTTGTCTCTATCCTGCATACAGTCTCAGAGATTAGGTATCATACTCGCATATGATGCGATCTCGGAGAAACCCCGAGCATTGCCCTCTCCATCGCTCGTTGAGTGACTCTGAGCCTCCTAATGAGTCCCATAAGAACGACCACGTTTCAGATCCGTAAGTAATCACTGGCAACACACACTGGTCGAAGACTTTCGACTTGAGACACTGAGGTATATTGGACGAGAAGATATTGCGTAGTCTCCCGAGCGCCGCCCAACCCAGTCTGATTCGACGATTGATCTCCTTCTCGAAGTTGGACTTACCTAGCTGGACTGTTTGTCCCAGGTATACATATTCGTCAACAACTTCGAGTGTAGAGTTTCTAACTTTCACTGGAGTTGGTATCACATAGACGTTCGACATGATCTTCGTTTTGTCCATGTTCATCTTAAGACCGTACATACCAAACTATAAATTACTATTCCGGTTTAAAGTCCGATCAAAAGCTGAAAGAAGATTTGACCCGTGCCGATGTCGTCTCGTGCCACAAGTCTGTGTAACGTAATTTTTTGTTCCCAGTCTCGTCGGTGGAGGAAGGCGCGCAATACTGGGCGTCGGTGTCGTGCGGCGGACGGCGCGGCGGCGCGGGCGCGGCGGTGCCGGCCTACTCGCGCCTGCGCGCCGTGGCGGGCGGCTGCGCGGCGGCGGCGCTGCTGCTGGCGGCGGCGGCGGCGGCGGCTCGTGCTGCTGCGCCGGCGCCGGACCCGAGCGCGCCGTCTGCCGCAAGCGCCGCTGCCGCCGCCGCCGCCGCCCAAGCGGCGATACTGACCCGCGAACTCTTGTTATTACTTCTATGTAAGGCCCGGCGGCGGTGCCTGGCGGGGCGTCGAGCGTCCAATAGATTTGGACGGCGTGCAGTCCACGACAGGCACGCGCAAACGTTTACATTTGTTTGACATGGCCGCCCCGCTGCACGCCCCACGCCCCGCTCGATCGTCTACTCAGGCCATAGACTAATAGGCCATATGGAACGTGTCGCACGGAGAGCGATGATTCATCGTAGTATAGGACCTATAGCGAAATGCTGTAACGTCCTAAATACGTTAGATTGTGTATGTAAATGTCCCTAGCGTCATGTTACGTATACCTTATTAGCTGATACCCAGCTTAGTTAATTTATTTTAATTATAATGATGATTTTCGCTGTAGGTACCTACCTACTTTATTCTACCTGACAAGCACTCGGATGTCATCAGAACTATCAGAAGATGTGATGAGTAGATACCTAAAACTTAGTGTAGAAAATCCACATTAAAGTCTTTTAAGAATAAAATTAAAGTAGTTAGACATTCGACACTAAAATATAACTAAAAGATTAAACACAATGCACGACATGTTTCAGGGAGCCTAGGTCTCCTTTACTACAGGCACTAAGTGCGTGCCGCACGTTCGCGAAACAGCGGGCACAGCGAAGTGAAACATGTTGCGCGTAGTGACTAAAATTAAATATACGTAAGAGTAACCGTTTCGTTATAATTTGGTGTTAAATATGTCTCAAGATAATTGAAATTTAATTATTTGGGTATATCCTCTATTACACCTGATGATAGGTACACAATTTATTTCTGAGTGATGATTAGCAACTGAGACAAAATATAAATGAACATTTTATTTCTAAGCCCCACTCACAGAAATAAAATGCTGTATGGACCATTAATAAGTGTGTAGTACAGTCGAGTTCCATTACCCGAAGGATGTCTGAGACGTTCCCTAGTCAGATTCCTACTTCTGTAGACTGGGATCTACCTACGAACGGCTACG